>PPHD01004224.1:15000-28446 GCA_002909625.1 Bambusicola thoracicus | reverse complement strand
AAAAAAAAAAAAAAAAACATTTAGTAATTTCTCATCTATCTTGTATATACTAAGAAAATTCCCACCCCAGAATGCCCTATAAAATCTGGAACAAGTTTAAATGAAATGAAGAAAATGTACTATAGACTTTACTATTTTTCAGACATATATTTGGTTCTAGGAACTACAGTTCCTAGACTGTGAACTTCACATTTTTTTTTTTTTTGTATTAATTGAGATTTCAACTGACTGTGCCTTTCATGGACTTACATGCACCCTTATTATCAACATCTAAACTCACACAAGCATAAGATGTACTCTTCAACATGATTATCTTACTAGTTAAAGAGTACACAGCCATGGCTGTCTCGGCCATCAGTCGTTTCCAGATTTTCCTTTTGGAACAATCACTATAAAACTCTTGATGTAATTTATGTGTAGAAAATGGAAAAAAAAACCCACCACACTTCTGTTCATTCAGCTAGTACACAGATACTAGTTGAATGTTCAAAGTTTAATTCAAATTTAGATAATCTCCATTTTTTTATCCCATTAAGATGGGTGGAAATGAATAAAAACTTTCCAGTGGCTATAATTCAATATATATTGTGCTATTTAAGTAACAATAGTATGACTTTTTAAAATTATCTTTTAGTTTTAAGAAATGCCAGATTTCTGTCAATAACATCTGACTCACAAGTTCTATCTCTGGAATCTCCTCCTGTTCCCAGACTGTTGATTTCTGGCTTGAGTGTAAAAGTCACCTTTAATTTTTTAATCTGCTCTGTATTAGAAAAAGTAATATCTAATAAAATGCATTTCTTTTCAGAAAATTTGTAGTATGCACCTGGTAAGGATGGAGTTCACTTTTTGAAACTCTTCCTTTCTCTGAACTATCTTACTTTCTAGTGCTCTTTTTGTCATCTTACTTATCCCTTTGTAACCCTTCCATGTTATAGTAATATTGTCTCTTGGCAACAAGGTTTGGGATTGTATTGGTCAACAGAGTTGAAAAACAAGTAATATTAATAACCTTAATTACCATGTTTATAGGCTAAATGGAATGGAAAGATTACTAATTCTTCTTCAGAATTTATAATAATTTACCTGCCAGCTGACCTGAAATATCTAGCCAGATCACTGTTATAAATGAGCGTCTGTTGCAAGTGTTTGCTTTGTGTGGGATAGAGATATTATTTATCATTAGTGCTTATTGATAATGGTGATTAGGCTTCAAAGTCCTACTTCTGTGAAGAAGCTTACAGGCAGGAATTTTGCAGTTGCGAGCTCCAGAAGGTATGTAAAAGCACCTGAAATGTACCTGTTCTATGATGTGGCTCATCAGAACTGTTCTTGTTCCAGCTTCCCTCTAGCTTGGAGAAGCACACAGTCTGGATGGGGACTTCTCAGAATCACAGAATTGTAGGGGTTGGATGGGACCTCTGGAGATCACCTAGTCCAACCCTTTGCTAAAGCAGGTTCCCAACAGCAGGTCACACATGAAAGCGTCTGGGTGGATTTTGGATATCTCCAGAGAAGGAGACTCCATGATCTCTCTGGGCAGCCTGTTCAAGCACTCCATCACCCTCAAATATTTTTTTTTTCTCATGTTAGTTTGGAATTTCCTATGTTCCAGTTTGTGCCTGTTGCCCTTTGTTATGTTGCTGGACACTGATGAAAAGAGCCTGGCTCCATGTGCTTGACTCTCACCCATTAGATATTTATACGTATTGCTAAGATCCCCACTCAGACTTCTCTTCTCCGGGCTGAACAGTCCCAGGTCTCTCAGTCTTATTTTGTATTGAAGATTCCCCAGGCCTCTCATCATCTTTGTGGCCCTCCACTGGACTCTCTCTGGGAGATTCCTGCCTTTGTTGAACTGGGAAGTGCAGAGCTGCACACCATATTTTAGATGTGACCTCACCAGGGCAGAGTAGTGGAGGAAGTTAGCCTCCCTCAATCTGCTGACCACACTCTTTTTAATGCAGCTCAGGAGAACTTGGAGAATCATAGGCTGATAAAACTGTAGAAATTGTCAACTGTGCCTAACAGGCTTTGCATTGTTTCCTCTCTTATTTTCTTAATGTGTAGTAAAATACCATGTAAATAAAATTTGTATTTAATATGTCTTTGCCTGAGTTGTTTTTTTTTTGTTGTTGTTGCTTTTTAAGAGATACCTAAGGTTTACTGCATGGAGTAGTTGAAATATATTTGCACTGTCTGCAACCCCCTATCTTTTATGCAAGTTTAGCAGCAAAGTGTTGGTCTCACTGATCCCTTAATTAGGTGTAACTGTTAAATGTTACTGAGAGTGGGGAACTATCAAGCAAAACACTCCTCGTTATAATCCCAGAAACGTGTACTTGTGTGCAAGGTAAAAGGGTATAAACCAAAAGGTGTAACAGCATTTCAGCATAAGAAGCCCAGGGAAAGTAATCACTGTCATATAAAAGCAGAGCTGGGCATAATCTACAGTACTAATGCTTTTTATATGTAGGTTACTGTATGTGAAATGCTACAGTAATTGCCTCCTTAAAGTATTATCTTGATTTTTCATGTAAAAACCAGGCTGTACACAGTAGAATGAATAGACTCAAATAGTCTTTTTTTCCATTTTTTTTTTTTCCCCAGCACGTCTGTAGAAATCATGCCAATTATCTTTTGCTCTTAAGCTGAATTTAGTTGTTATTCAGCATGTTTCTATAGTATGTCTGGTGGTGTCACAGAGGATTTCCATGCAGAGACAGTGTGTTTCTTTTTCTAGGGCTTATGTCAAAACTCAAGTTATTGGGAGAGAATCCTTCCACTGCATGGTGCTAGAGAATTCCTACTCTATTTGATTAACAGCCAGGTAAGCTTCTGAGGATTTATTGAGGAATTGCAATGATCTGCTTGCTTTGGAGTGCTGCGTCACTTGCATCTAATGTCACCTGCAGATGGACAGCCCTGGAGTACAGGTTGGAGAAACAACTTTCACATGCAAGAAAGAGACTGGTAATCAGCAGTGTAAATGAGAATTAAGAAAACGCATTTCAATGGAGCTTACTTATTTCTAATGAGCAACAGAAATTACAGTGTCCTCAGTAGGGGTTTCCCTCTCTTGAGGGTTAATATCCAGCAAATACGGAAATATTCAGGCCTGTGAGACTGCTTGTGTTCATAAATCTGAGTAGGAGCCCAGGGATTCAGATCATGAGGTCCTTTCATTTGCTCGTGCAAAAGTACTAGAAGCACTAGGCTAGAAGTACTGTTAGGGTTAAAATTAGAAATATTGCTTTTTAAAGTGATTCTATCATCTCAATTATTTTAGGACTTAGGGTCTATCTTCCATTCATTTGTTCATTCTCAAAGTTCAAATGCAGCAGCCAAATGATAATTCAGCAGACTTTGTCAGGCTTTTCATCCCATGTCTGAGACCAAGCATGGGAAAGTCTGGTTGGGCATGCATTCCGGCAGACCATGTTTGTGTGAACAAAGCACAGCTGGAATGATAAAGCTTGTGCAGCAAATATCTCACATCCAGCTGCCAAAGGGCAGGCAGAGATCATCTTCACAGCCTCTCCACAGCTGCCATGATTTCAGCCACTGTATCTGTGTCATCCTGTGTCTAATTATTGCACCAGAGGACTGCAACATTCCCTGTGCAAGGAATCTTTGAGTCCTAACCCTGCAACTCATGAGGGAATTGCTTCCCACAGCTTGTCTCTGCCTTGGAGGACTGATATTCTCTGAAAAGATCATTCTAGTTTTTTTAAGATTAGAAAAACTATTTTTTTTTATACAATAACATTTCTGAATTTAAATAACAATAATATTAACAAAATAGATATATATTTCACTTCCTGACATCCTGTTTGCTGGGAAAGAAAAGTATTCAGCTTGCTCTACTAATTGTTTTGCAGGGGCAAATAATTTATATATGAAGGATTGTTTAAAATAAAAGGGGCATTCTCCATCTTACTGTTTTCTATCTAGTTTAGGTAGGATGTTAGGAAACACTTCTTTACAGGAAGGGTGGTTAAGCACTGGAATAGGCTCCGCAGGGAGGTGGTTGAGTCACCATCCCTGGATGTGTTTAAGAGGTGTTTGGATGTGGTGCTCAGAGATATGATTTAGCAGAGGATAGTTAGAGTTAGGGTACTATGGTTAGGCTGCGGTTGGACTTGATGATCTTTGAGGTCCTTTCCAACCTGAGTAATTCTATGATTCTATGATTCTAGACTCTAGATCACAGCTGTGATTGCTTTCCCTAGGGGAGCACCAAACATGCCTTTACACTGTAATGAATTTTAATTAAAAACAGCTAAATATGTACAATCCGAAGAATTATTGTTTCTAAATGAGAAAAGATAATTGTTCTTCTCTCTGCTGCCTCTTGATGAGATATATGGTTGGGAATTTGATGTAAGTGTTGTCTACTGGCAGGTGACGACTTGGAAGATAGCCTGTGATTCTCCATAGCGTGTAACGATTGCATCCAGTCAGGATCCTGGCCCATGTTTTCCTGAAGTCAGTTGGAAGTTCTGCTATTGACTCCAAAGTCGCAAAACTCTTCCTCTCCCCAGGAAAAACAAAATGCCAAAAAAACCTCCTACTATTCTAGTCAGTGTGATAATGTTAGAATAGATAATATTATGGACAAACTAAGAAACTGAATGCATAATTTTTATCCCTGACATGTAACATCCACATTAAAATCTTTATTTTCAGTTTTTCCTTAGTAATGCAATATGTAATGCAATATGCATTTTAAAGGCCCATAAATACTCATATTCAGTCTTTTCTAAATTTTAAAGCATTCTACCGCTCAAGGTGGCACAGCACTCCTACTGCATCAGCACTCTCCAGGAGATGTAGACATGTTCAGGGAATACAGAATTATATACTCTTATCACTCCACCTGAGGTCATATCTGTTAGTGGTAGAGGTTGTTAGGCCATTATCAGCCACTGATTCTTCTCCAGCTGTGAGAATAATTTGGATTCAGGGAGGGAACATAAACTGATCTTCTTTCACTCATCCACCAAGTTTAATAGGATTTGTCTTCTCTGTACCGTGTCTGGTCCACTGATACACCGGTGTTACTGTAACAAGTGTATTATTTTTAAATTTCCTTTTCTGTTAACTTATCAACCCAGTTGTGACTTACAGTTGTGATTTTAAGCTGATTTAAGACATCTGGGAAACCCACACTGACTTCTTTGGCTTTCAGTTAGACTTCTAGGTATAGACTCACATCATTTAAAGGCTGGCACTGCTGGAGCAGACTCCAAAAAGGGTTTCCTTTTATAAGCAAGATGCTTCCTAAGCCTTCAGAGTAAAAACTAGATCAGTTGCTCTTAAAACACATATCATATACATTTATTTCTAAACAGTTATATTTTGCTGGCTGTGAGTATATGCCCTGTTACTTCTCTTAATTTATAGATTTTTTATACATAATATATTTTTTGCACATAATATTTTTGGTTCATGCTCTATTGTAGTTAATGTGTTGTGCACATTGTTATTGTAGCTGTTGCTTATATACTAAATAATATAAATGAGACAACTACAAAAAATCTTGAGAAACACCCTGGGGGAAGTATGTATAAACAATTAATCAGGGCAAATAGAGATGCTTCTCCCAAACATCTCTGAAAAGTTTCCATAAAATTCCTCTTTTCTCATATTCCAATTTCTACACACTGCCATTTAATGAAAATTCATGCAAGTTAAGTTTTGTTCTTTCTAGTGTTCATGGAAAGTAGATTTCAGGCTCACAGCCAAGATACATTTAATCATGAAACAAAATTAGTTTAATCTTGGAACTAAATTTGTTTGGGGAAGAATTATAATTATGAAACTTAATGTAATCAGGGAGCAAAAAAAAAAATAGTCTGCTCTAGGTGGCCTCAGATAATGGCATACCATATGTGTTGCTATAGGCACAGTAGGCAACTTTTGAAAACGAACAAGCAGATTCCACAGTTGTACAGTTCCAAACATTTTGAAACTCCTGCAGGTACTTTGTCTTTCCATAAACTTGGGGGCAAAGATACTGTACTGGGGAACTTGTATATTTGTTTCTAATAATTGATCTAGCCACAATTTTGGATTGGCTTGATCGAAACTTTGGTTATTTGTTAGTTGGGTCGTAATTACAGGACATTTCAGGTAAGTTTGTGAGGGTTTGTTCTTTGCAAGAGCACGGCTCCTACAGCATTGACATTATTCACATGCTGTCTGAGACATGTATGTCTGGCGGCATTTTCAAACTCAGGACAAGACAAATTGAGTAAACCTTCCCAGAAACATTTTCTAAGGGAATACTTAGTGCATTTGAAACCCAGAACTGATTTCAACTCTTACGTCATAAGAGCTGTTATTACTATTTCTCAGTCATTTAGCCTCATTAGTAGGGGTTAATAATTCCAAAATGAAGCTCAGAAATGCTAAGGTGGAAAAATATGTAAGAGCTAAATTTTTGTAATATAATTTGTAATATAATTGCATATATTTATTATTAAGGCCATTTCTGAATGTAGGCATCAGTGACAAGAAAAATACAACTTCTGCTTTGGTGACAGATCTAATAAAAATGGTGAAAAGTTTTTTACAAGGCATTTTTTGCTACTTCTGGTACTTTACTTTTTTTAATTGACAATTTCAAGGTATCATTATTGTATAGGGACCAGATATTGCAAATTCTAATCCTTAAAATGAAAAACAAACCAAAACGAAATCAACATACATAGTGATAAGTAAATGGAAATGTAGGGTGATGGTATAAAATGAAACTTGTTACTGTTTTAATCTGTCACAATACAAATAATATATCCATCCTTACAACAGCAAAGATGAAATAGCACACAAATGACTATTGATGAGCCAAGGTTGGCAAGCATCAATTGAGATTTTCTTCTGACTGGAGCTGGAAGCTGGATAAAAGAGTAGTAAGAATAAAGGACTTTGTAGAAGTGAGAGAGTATGGAAGGTCACGTTCATCAGATTTATTAGGCATCAGGACTACAAAGTTAGATTTAAAACTAGTTTTAGAGGAGGATAGGGAAAGAATTTAATAACCTGTCTGCTTCCTATTTTTTACCTAAGCCAGAAGGTTATGCAGGAGAAAACCTTAAAGTGATTAAAGAAGAGGCTGACTGGTTTGTGCAGGCTTCAGTTGCTGGCAGAGTAAAATCAGGAGCCAACTTTATAAATTGAAAATATAGGGAGGATAGAACTAGTTTTGGTAAACCTTAAACTCATGTAAAGCTTTATATGTTAAGTGGGTGAAGAAGAATCTAAGGAGGAACTAAAGAGGTGACATTTATGTAGTCAATGAACAAAAATTCTGAATAGCAGCATACCGAATATATTAGAGTTGAGGAACATTTGCAGTCATAAGTATGAGAAAAGAGAGGACTGAAAAAGGCAAGATGTGAAATGGTGAATGATTTCCCTGTGAACAGTAGGATAAAGATCAGCAGTTTAAAGCTATGCAGGAGGTAAAATTTGGATCCAGTCTGCATATGCTGCTGTAAAGAAAACATTGAATAAAAAGTGATTCCCAAGGTAATGACTTATCTGACCTTGGGCAATGAACCATTTCTTTGTGTTCAAGAGGATATTCATAAAAAGGAGAAGAAAAAAGACTTAAAAACAAACAAACAAACAAACAAAAAACCAAGGAGAGCAAATAAGTGGTATGTATTTAGTGGAAAGACAAGTAAATTAAGAAAAGTGATGGTGGTATACAAACAGAAAACAGCTACTGTTGGTACAATGAGTTGTGGCTAGCATGGAGAATAGCAGATGGGAAACTTTCTCTGCAGACAGTCCCTGGATGGAGTGAGAAGCTCTAAGCTATATTTCTGAATTTCTTCCTTCCTCTTCTTCCCTTACCTTCTTAGACCACACATACAGGACAAACAGGAAAATCTGTCAGCCTAGTGAGAGATTTTTAGCCATAACAGTGCTTCAGCTGCAGCATTTTGAACAAACTGATGGTTGATTTTAGGTGGGACGGCATAAGATTTCTTTGTGGAGGTCAAGAAGCTAACATTTTGACAGGAACGATGATGAAATAATTTAGTGCCTCAGCTGTGTGGGTGCAGATGGTCATCCACATGGGGGATATTTTTCCAGCAGGTTATTGAGTCAGTGTAGCTGGCTGCTTGCAGTTTGGCAGTTGTCCATTAATATGTAAAACAAATTTTGGACTGTGCAAAATTGGGTGTTGAAGTCCATTTTATGTTTTGCCAGTTTTGCTTCCATACCTTGTGGTCTTGGATGATAGAAGGATTAAGAAAAGGAATTCTAGCATTGGCACAATAGTTGATAATCTATTGGCAACTGTACTTTTGGGGAGACTTCATTGTTCCCACTTAGATGGGATGGGATTTTTTGTTTGTTTATTTCTATGGAAAGCATGCAAAAATGAATTGAGAGCGACTTGAATAATTATTCCTTGTGTTTTTTTGGTTTTTGATAGTAGGCCCCATGTAGAAATCTGTGGAATTGCAGTTAATTCTATTCCTGTTCCCGAGCTGCAGTTTTACACACTGTGCTCATGTTTAAAAAAAGCACTAGCACAAAAGACTCACCACTTCTGATATATTCAGTTCAGTCATTTCCTAGTGCTAATGTAGCAGGGAAGGAGTAAGAACTGCTATCCAAGCAATAGAAAAGAAAGTTGTTGAAGTAAGAAAGATGAGTTTAGTGGCTGAACAGAGAAATGCATCTGCCTATCTAATGGGGGATTTGTATCAGGCCAAATCATATCCAGTCAAAGTCATGCTGACTGAAAAACAATTCTGTGAGAAAGGAAGCCTCCTTAGTGGTTGCCTTTCTCTGGGTGATCATGTACCCCAAGCTGCTACCATACAGGTGTTCACATAACACAGAATTAATGTGGAGGATAGAAATGTGTCATCTCTCCATATTTCATCTAGTAGGTTAGTTATCTCCTGTCTTGTGCTCCGCAACCAGATCTAGAAGTTTCTTCCATTATGCATTATTTCTCCACAAAAACTAATTCTTCTCCCTCACCTCAGTCTACTCTCCTTTCCTTTACCCCATTTTTCACATAGAAGACAGACATTGAGTTCTGGTTTTCTGAATGCCACAGAGAGAGCTGTGGACCTCAAAGCTGCACCTGTATTATGTGTCTGCAATTCTTCTATTGAATATATCTCTTTGGTAACTGACCTCAAAGATGAAACTGCTTTCTTCCTTGTGGTAAGAATCAAGAAAGATTAGAATGGGAACAACAGAGGATCCACCCAGGAAAGTCCAGTAGCTGGCAGCTATGAGGACCTCCAGGATTTGGAAGAAAAGAAAAGGATTGGTGGTAGAAAGGGGAAGCAACATAGCAAAGAGAATGTATTACTTTACAGTACATATTAACCAATTCTGGCTGAAATCTGTTGAGTTTTACATTTTGTACTATTCATTCAATTTTGGTGCTAAAAATTTCTAAGGATGGTTAGAATCCAGATACGATTTTTTCCGAAAAATCTAAAGCTAAATTTATTTGATGATTCATCAGGAAATATCTTTTATCCCTTTCAAACATTACGAATTGTTGAGCATAGACACAACTCAAAAAGCACTGAATCTTGCGTCAACTAAAACAAGCAGTGCTTCCAAGTTTTCTGAGCTCAGCATCTGAAGAAAGAGCAGTTGGCAGAACAAACACCTGGAAAAGATTAAAGTGATCTTGATGGTAATAGAGAATGACCTGATAAAATCTCCTTCAATGAGAAAATTATACACAGAACTTCCGTATTTCTCTTTGAGTTGACAAGACATAGGGAAAAAAATGAAAGGAGAAGTGGGAATTAATAGTACCAAGAAGGTACTATTGGTAGTAAGGTAAATGAATCAATAAAATTAATCTAACAAAAAGAGAACTGGATAGAATAAGGAGGGTTGGGAACGTACCCTATGAAAGGACTGTGAGTGTGTTGTGAGGGAAAGATGACATGATGCGCTATACTTCTTTTAGTATGTGCTGCTCTGGTGAAGACAAAAAAAATAACAACAAATGTGAGACAGAAAAATATATTCTCATCTCTGGTTTCCAGCTGGCTAAAAGCACATGTTGCATAGTAGAATGAAAACTAAAATCAGCTAAATTTGAAACCCAGCAGCAACTCCACAAAGTCCTGGAAAGTCATCAGGAAGTTTTTTCAGTAGATTTGGGACCTGAATATTCTAGTCAGGGCAAAGAAAAATCCCAGTGTATTAGTATTATTTGCAGCACACAAATTATGTAGATTTAATTTAAGATAAAGTTCTCAATCTATTTATGCCACTGTATTTCCAGTGCTTGCATTGAGACAGTAACTAGAGATTGATTCTAAAATTTTGTGATGGTGTTTCTACCTCTTCAAACAGAAACATTTCTATGCACACTACTTGCCTGTAGTCTGTCTGATTTTTGAGCTCTTTGGAAGTATATGAGTCTGACTAAATGAAAAAGAAGAAAATAGAGCACAAAAGAGCATGTAAATATAGCATTATTATGGTGCTTACACTCCTTAGTTTTGTACCCCATTGTGCACCCAAGCCTTTTATTTCCTCTTTTGGAGCTTGGAATTCTGTATTTATTAGAATGTCTTTCGAACCCCCCCAACCCTTTCCCACTGACTGTAGCCTCCAATGCTTTACTATCTTAAGGTCATTGTATTGCTTGCTTATAGAACTCCCATTTCTGTGTCACTGGTAAATTTGATCACACTTGAAAGTATAGCAAATAAACACCTGACAAAAGAAGAAGCTCATTAAC
Organism: Bambusicola thoracicus; assembly: GCA_002909625.1. Lineage (NCBI taxonomy): Eukaryota > Metazoa > Chordata > Aves > Galliformes > Phasianidae > Bambusicola > Bambusicola thoracicus. The sequence goes on along the minus strand of PPHD01004224.1, from coordinate 17,696 downwards.
AGTCTTCATTTCCTATGCAGCTACCCAAGCAAGCACAGGCATACACGAGAGTTCTGGCAGGAATACAAAGGGACTGTGCCTGAAGACTGACAATTAAAACTTTCTTAGGAAGCAGGATTTCCTCCTTGTTTCAGCCGTGCACTGGAAGAGTGAAAACAATTCCCTGGACCACCTGCAGTTACTCCACACAGATAGTCTGGGGAGCATGGTATGAAAACACCTGCTAAGTGTCAGTCTCTGAGCAGGAGTCTAACATACTTGGCAGGCTTCTTGCTCACTGCAACACTCAGCATCCAGCTGAATTTTACTGAAATTGTTTACCATGCCTCTTTGGAGTGGATGTAAGGCAGGGACAAAAAATGAAGATGCTGCTTTGCTAGGAGGTAGCATTGGTACATCAGGCCTAGCACTGAGGGCCCACAGACTTTCCACCTTGTTGTTAGATTACACAAAGAAGTTTTTAATTTTGTTTCCATGGAAGAGAGAGAGAAACAATTGGGTTTCCCTGATCCAAATGGTAGGTCTATAGTTTTGGATGGCCAGATGTCGTCAGAACAGTGGTTCTGCTGTTGCTAGCCAGTAGCTGTCCCCAGCTGGTATGATGTGATGCTTCTGCGTGTGCAGACCACAGGACAGGCGGGAGGTATATTTCCTTGAGATCAGTTCAGCAGAGGTACCTATGACTGCAGCCAACAGATTTGTCCAATTCCAGGTCGCCAACCCATTCCTTACCCACATCCATCATGAGCTGGTCTGTTGTCCTCATGGCACACCGTACTTTCAAGATAGAAGGATTTGTTCTACAGAGAGAAGATTTAAAGAGAAAGTTTAGCTCTTTTCTCCCCTTTTCTTTTCCTTTCCAAAAATCCAGATGCTCTTCTGCCACACTGCTGGCATCATGTGTACTCCTGATTCATTATCAGGACTTTTGCAAAGAGCAGGAGAGCCCCTGGTGCAGTGTCAAAACTGTGGCAAGACAAGAAATAAAACATCAGAGTGATGCTTGGAAGCTTTGGAGATTTAGGGTTAACATTGCTAATGCTGATCCATGAAAAGGGTTATTACAGATGTGACTGATTGTTCCTTCCACTGAGGTTTGTTCTACTTTTTTTTTTTCCTTTTCATTTATATTTTTTCTTAGTGTGATGACTGTCAAATCCTCCAAAGCTAGGAAATCTGCTGTTATGATTATCTAATGTTAATCTCCTGGGTAGATGTATTATGATACTGTCAAGTAATCATCTACTTTTACTTATACAAAAAATAAATAAATAAAAAAATCCTCTCACTGCACAACATGGATGATGACTTTCAAGTGAATTAGAATTATGCAGTGAATAAGGTTGCTTGGAGAATTTACACTTTATTTCTCTTAGAAGCTGCAAAGAGAATGTAGAACCAATGTGGGGCTGACAGGAGAAGGACAGATGAGTGTCAGACTCCAGAGCTCAGCTCTACTATTTCTTATTCTACTGTTTGTCTGAGCTCTTTCATGTGATGTTGGGCAATAACTTAGTCTGATCATCTTAGAAGTTGGCTGCTGTTGTGTGTTTCTCACAATCAACTTACAGTCAGACTGAGAGGAGATGAAAGCGCCACTAACACTGGAGAGAGATTCCTAGCTGATACAGTGAAATCTAGGTGATGATTCTAAATAAATAAATAAATAAATAAAAAATAAGGAAGGCTCAGGAAGATTTTAAGATTAGGAGATACTTTTTAAAATATTTTTTTTTCCCCTTCTCACTTATCTTGTGTCTGTAGCTTGTTGCTTAAAGCAAGCATTATTATTACTGATAACTGACTAACCTTTGGGCTCTTTTTGAAGAGAAAAGCAAAAAAAAAAAAAAAAAAAAAAAAAAGCAAAAAAGCACTTGTAGGAATCCTTGTTTTAATTAAAGACTCTTAAAAATTTCTCTTATATTGATATTTATTAATATTTTCTCCATGTACTTAGTCGATGAGTAGATAAATGTGATTAAGGAATAGTGTTTGCTGTAAAGAAAATGATTATCTGTAGAAGTGTTTACAAATAAATATGCATTAGCTGTTGAGTCCTAGGGACCAGACTAAAGTTAAGATGAAATAACTTCATAAAATGAAAGTGGAACAAAGATCTCAAAAGGACCAAGTCCTTCACTCCGTAGTCAGCTCCTGTTGTGCCACTCTACTTGTTGCTACAGACATGACCGCTGCAGGAATATCTGCTGTTGAGGTATCGGAAGGTCTTGTTTCCAACTGTTACATTGTGATGAATATTTTTGTCTTTTATTTGTTGAAAAAATTAGTCTTTGTTGACAGAGAATGACTTTTCCAGTGATAGGTTGTCTTTACAGTCACTTTAAAGTGGTCTTAAGCACTCAGTTGCATCATAATATGCTCTGAATTCAGATATTATAGAGAGTAAAACAGTTAAGTTGGGATAAAAGGAATAGCTTAGGACTCTGAAGTAGATATTAAGCATGTACTTTCATGCCATTTAGAACTAATTCAAGAATATGGGATTTTACACCTACCTCCTGGCTCTGCTGCAGTAGCTGTGACAGCTTAGGAGCACCCAGTTTCAGAAGATGGAAGTTTCAGAAGTTGCTGGTCTGCAACTTATGTTTACTGCCTCTTTGGTGATTATGTTGTCACTACTTGTCATATCAGGGCATTGATCGTAAGTGTATTTGCTTGAAATTGCCCTGAAAAAG
>PPHD01004224.1:0-10000 GCA_002909625.1 Bambusicola thoracicus | reverse complement strand
AATTTAGTCTCACAGATTGACCCATAATGAAAATTAGGACCATAAGGAAGAAGTTTTGTATTCTTTACAAGTTAATGTAAAACACTGATCTTATTAACTTTATATCTTCTACCTTTTAATTTATATAATATAAGCAGAATCAGAATTGGGATATTCATGTCTAATTCTTCTGTAAAGCCCGAACAGAAAAAGGGGTGTTTCCCTTAACTCCTGAGTACTACAGTTACTTATCCTAACGCCATTTTGTGATCTATATTTTCAACAGGAGAGCAGTCTTGTCTCACATACGAGATGCAGCTGTCCTCACTTCAGAAGAAAGGGCTTTGTCCTCTGCAGTGTATCAAACATTGTCCTTTTTTGACGACTAAGCAAGGGATTTTGAAGATTAGCTTCAGAATCTTCTTTATGAACACCCAGTGCTGAACCTTTTTAAGAGGAAAAGAATTTGAAAGGCAGACCTTGAACTTTCTGGCTTCTGGCCTTTGGTCATGCAGTATGAGAACACTAAGTTCAGTAACAACAGCAACAACAACCTAACGATCACTTTTAGTTTCCACTTTCACTAAAATACTTTTTCTGCTCTCTATGTCCATCCTGTACCCTTCAGTATGCAGTTAACTATAGCTTCTTCTACTGAAAGATGCCATATTGGTAGAGATTCACAGAATGGAGTTTTAGATCATCTAAACCTATCAGACTCCTGGAGATGCCTGGATTCTGCAAGTTGTTTAAGAGGTAAGCATTTTCTTTGATATTTCCATTTTCCTAATTCACAAATGACAAGAATAATTGTCACACACACACAGAGAATTTGCCTGATTTCAGCTTCTATTTGTACCAACTAAGCCCTTAAAAAATACTCCTTCTTCATGAAGATAGCATGGTCTAATCAAGCCACGTCACAAATAGTTTTGGGGTGAGATTTCCAAGTCACTTGCTGAAAGATCTTCTGTTGCTTCTGTATCCCTCTTTTTTCTTTGACAAGCGGTCACAGAATCGCAGTAAAGCTGAGGTTGTATGGGGCCTATGGAGATCATCTTGCCCAGTTTTCCTGCTCCTGCTGGGTGACCCAGACCATGCTGTCCAGGACAATGTTCAAACAGCTTGTGAACATTTGCAAGAATGGAGACATCACAGCATCTCTGGGCAACCTGTGCCAGTGCTCCATCATGCTCACAGTAAAAAATGCTTTTCCACATATTCAGATGCAACCACTTGTGTTCCAGTTTGTGCCTACTGCCTCTTCTGTCACTGGCATAATGACTAAATTCCATTACAGATGGAAAGAGTAGTTCTCTTTTCATTGTATAAGTATGTAATATGCACTAGAGAATAAAAATAACAAAACAGATGCCTCTACTTCTGTGCAGTAGTCCCTGGTACCTAGAACTTGAACTCCACCGTAGCTGGCCCTTTCCATGAATCTTTTACTGGGGACTGCTGCCCAGATTGTTAATTATTGAGTCCTACATTCTTTCCATAACACAGCTCCCCAGTCTATATCTCTAGTCTTCATATTAAAGTATATGATAAACTATAGTGACTTCCTAGTACATGACCTCCTATTATTCGTACTATAGATAGGAAAACCTCGTCTTGGGTGCAGGAAATATGCTAGTGGTTCCTTCAGAAATTACGTACAACTATTTCAGCAGAGGCCACAAGGTTTTCAGAAACTTATTCTGTTGCAGTGGACTGGTGGTAACCCAAGCACAATATTTTTTGGAATTGCTTGCAGTCCGTCAGCACAGACTAAGTTATTGAGCAGGGATATGTGCTGAGGCTGAATGGGCTGAAGTTTTCTGTCTCCAGTGAGCTCCAGAGCCTGGGCAATTTATATGAGTGACAGATCTGATTCTCAGAGAAAGTTCAAACTTATGCTAGCTATATGACATATATATATATATATATACAGATAGCTTGGTAAAATAGCTTGAATTATGAAATCTTACAGATGCTCCTAGTTAGTACAGTTTTCTACCAGATAACTTAGTTCCCAGAGAATTAGAATGCTCAAAACATAAAAAATATGATGTTTTTTTCCTTTGATGTTTTTTTCCTTCTCTACCTTAGTGTGTGGCTAATACATAGCCTGGCCTTACTGAGAGAAACTACTAGACAGTCAGAAATGCAGAGTTAGGTTATACCACACTTATGCAGTAGAGTTGTTGTATTACATTTCAGTAACTTTGGCCTTTGTACATTTTATTTATTTACTTGATATTTCAATAGCAATTTTAGTATTTATTTATACACTGGACATGAACATGCAAAAGATAAATATGTATGCCCTAAACCCTGTATACTAAATCCACATGATTTAAAGGTAGGAAAATAAAATAAAATAAGAGCATCAGCTAAGGCTTTCACTTCAGACTTAAATCATACCCTTTTGTTTTGGCAGTACAGGAGTTTGATATCGATGTTACATGCCACATGTGCTAAAGTAAGTACAAGAGAAAGATAAAGATGGAACTCTTTGTTATATTTTAACATTATTTTGTGCATTAGAAATGGGTAGACCTCTAATGGCGAGTTTTGACTGAGAGTAGAGACCAAAATGCTGATAAGAACAGGCAAGTATGCACACACAGTTGGTTTCTCACTTGGTTATGTTAGCAGTTTTTTTTATAAAGTATGCTGCAACACAGCATTTACTATAACCAACTAAAATCTTTGAAGATGTTTGTTCAGCTTTGATAAGAGTTATGACTTATGAATGACTTATGATGTCATTGCACTATTTACTTTTTTGATTTTCACAATTTTTTTTGGAATTTTTTTTTCCCTTTGACTTTTTTTTTTTTTTCTAATTCATGGGTTTCTTATATCTGTTAAAAATCATCTGATCAAAATTATCTGTATTGCTTGTTTTGTTTGGGACCCAATGACTGACGCCTGAATCAAAATGTGTTACTGAGCTTCTTTGTGAAAATTAGTGGTATGACTGTTAAATAAATGACAGATAAATGTGTTCCTGATGTGGTCCCTGGCCTTTAAGTACTGCTAGAATCCAAACCCACAGTCCAATATTTTACTGTTATGCTGTATATATGAGAAGGACAGCATAAAACTACATCGGGATGTAAGTACTCCGTTGCTTCTGATGAAACTAAGGTTCACTAATAAAAAGACTCAGTAGTACTGACATTATGGAACCATAGTAAGAATCCACAGACAAAGAACAGTTGTCTTGGAGATGTATTTAAATCCTTAGAAGTTAGTCCAATTGCAAATTGCAAAAAATAACATGCCAGTTATTATCCAATAGGTGTTTTGTTTGTTTGTTTGTTTAAGAATTAGAGATTATAAGGAGCCTGAAGAAATGTCCTTCTTTAAAAATAGTTATAAAACATGTTTTATTTATTCCCAAGTTAGTTATTTTAGCAGATGGTAGTCCAAAACGTCTTAGGATGCTTTCAGAAAGGGTGTCAAATAGGAGCACTTATGAATTTAATTTACCTTTCAGACAAGCCTTGAGAGACATTCTCTGAGTTAGTGGAGAGTGAATAATTAACACTTAGTTTTTTTGTGTGATGTTTAATCACACTAACCTTTCTAATCTGCCTGTGCTGAGTGATGCTGTTATAACAAATTGATTGCCAATACAGAGAATGCTGTAATGGCACATTCAGAACCTGGTGGCAGGGTCATGAAGCCAAGAAGAAGCTGTTGGGGAAAGAGAGTGGTAAGAGAAGAGGGAAGGATGACGTGCTTCCCATAAGGCTGCCTGGAAACGTCATCCCTCTTGATTCAGACAGACTTTGTAGCTCTTCAGAACTGGACGGAAGTTTTCTACCTCCAACATGTATTTTATCTCAAAGAACTCTCCTTGAAAATCTTTAGGATGTTAATTCATAAGCTTCTTGTTTCGATGGTAGGCTTCTCTTTTTCATCAAGGAACAACGCTTCTATTTGACTGGTGAGCACATAGGAGACAAAACCCTTGAGCAAAGACTAAAATATTCTGCATTATAAACAGAGTCTTCAGCATGATTTCATCCTTTCTGCCTTCACTGATATCATTCATTAGTCTTCTACAGAGACTTTTCTCAGTGCTTGATAAGGCAAGAGTTAACTGGTATATCGGAGGCTTTTATCAGAATAGAAAGTCACGAGAAAAAGAAACTTGGTACTTGAAGTCAGAAACTCAGAAATTGGCGTTTGCAAAATGTTTTGCAGTCTTAAGGAAACTGTACCTATACCAGTATCCAGACTTCACCTTGTAATTGATTTTAAACAAGTCTTCTTGAACTTAGAAAAGCAGGACATTAAAGATGAAAGATTGTGTAGATCTACATCTTTTTCAAAGAACTTTTCTTTATATCTCATGCTACTTAGTTGTGGGGGAGAATGTATCTCCCAGGTAAAAGAACTTGACCTATCTCATTCATGATATTTCATGTCCCAGTCATTCTTTGGTGATGATGTACATTTCGTTCATGTGCATGTAGTGAATGACAAATGGTTAGCTACAGCATGCCATTATCTTTGCATCCTTGCAAAAACAGACTCCACAACGAAGTGTGGGAGGAATGACGCAGTGCAACAGTCCAGTTATCTTCCACAGCAAAGTGCATTAGATTTTGTGCGACAGATCAAAGTCGGGTCTGTATCAGCAACTGTAAAGCACAGTGTTCTGTCCTACCCTACCTGGTAACTGTGCTTTATGGCAATGGTTGGAGAGCATGACATAACACAAGAACAGGAGTTAGATTAATTCATGGCAAATGAGTGGTTGCACTGAGAGCATGGCAAGCAAATGTTTCTACCACAGAAGTGGGATGGTAAAGCCTGAGACAGATGTAATTGTGCAGAATAGTGAGGAAATGTCAGAATCAAAACAACTGGCATGGTTTGATGTAGTAATGATTTGGCTATCCATTACTGCTTTTTTCTTGATACCAGAAGCAGTGGCTGCATAATGCAGCACAACATAGCAGTGACTGTCCTTCATGGCAGTGCAGGCATTGCACTGCAATAATTGTTTTTGCTTTGCCTTCCATACACTGATCATTACTTCTCTTTCAAGCACTTTCTCATTGTTTCACTGATTCCACTCAGCCAGTATTCATCCTTTATAGATGGAAAAACAAATGGGAAATGTTCTTGTTTTGAAAGAGAAACCTGTAGTTAGCATGCTGAAAAGTGGTTCCACATTCATTTTATAACTTCATCACTTGTTCTGTATATAACAATGTTACATCCCATCCACAGAAGAATCATAGAATTGCTTAGGTTGGAAGGGACCTTAAAGACTGTCTAGTTCCAGCCCCCTTGCCATGGGCAGGGCCGCCAAGCTCAGGTGGCCCAAGGCCCCATCCAAGCTGACCTTGAGTGCCTCCAGGGATGGGGCACCACAGCTTCTTTGGGCATCTTATACCAGTGCCTCACCACTTTGTGAGTAAAGAATTTCCACCTAACAACTAACATAATTTTCCCCTCTTTTAGTTTAGAGCCATCCCCTCTTGTCCTATCACTATCAGATGATATAAAAAGTCAATCTCCATTCTGTTTATAAGACCCTCTCAAGTACTGAGAGGATCTCTCTTCTGATTATTTCATAAGTTCTTTTTATATTTTCCACCTTAATACAGGACATCATTTTTTTAGCTTTATCAACCTTGTATTTTCATATATATAAAAATATTTTCAAAAGTCATGCAAAAATGTTCTATTCAGCATCTAGGTACAGAGACAGAATATAGATAGAAGAGGATGTAGTTTTTCTCTTTTCAGAATCTCTAGGACACAGGTTAAATATTTTTTTTTTTTGCTACTTAATAGTACAAAGTAAAGTATCTGCACATGAGATACGGTGTAAAATAGCAATCATTTCAGTACAAGAAGAATGAAAACTCAGGCAAAAAGTGTAAAAAAGCAAAGTGTGTATTGAAGAGGTGCTAAAAAAAAAAGCCTGTAAAATGGAAAATATCTGTTGTTATGTAGATAAAGTAATATATTTTACAACACCCTAGAGAAGTAACCCATGTGTAAAACCAGGAAGGGAAACTACTTGCAGATAAAGGCTGTTTTGCTAAGCCCAGTGAAGGTTTAGTCCTATATTTGTGTGTGTGTTCCTGTGTTTATCCATACAAGTCGCCAACAGAAATGACTTCTGTGTAAAGTGAAACAACAATTGTGAAGGATCATATCCTCAGGTTTTTGTCTTCGAGGCTGAATAAAGAGGTTTGGAGCTAAACCTGGGTGGAACCAATACAGTGGAACAAAACTCTCCACAGACACAAGGTTTCACTCATAGACTATAGTAACTAATTTTAAACGTGAACAAGATATTATCCAAAGTTTATCTTGGAATAAAATGGGAATTAAAAAAACAGAGGTTGGTAATGAAATCATGTATTAATTTTGATAAAAATGTCATGTAAGGAAGTTGAAGGATACTTCCTATTTCCTGTGAAGGAAATAATGTTAAACAAAAGAAAGCTTTCTGCTATGTAGTTTAAGCCAGATGCTTACACTGACTTATTCATTATCACGTTCATTATTGCATTTATTTTGCATCGATTATTCATCATGATTGACTATGAATGTCTTCCTGTTTAGATTTTATTGATGTTTTATCCCTTACTATCTTCTATCATCCATAATATTGTCTTTTTGGGGCATAATACTCTTTATGAAATAACAATCAGATAGACGTCCTGATCTTTAAAATGCTTCAAGAAAATAAAATCACTTTAAGTGAAACTGTAAAAATAAACGTAACCTATTTCAATGACTTTAGAAACTGTTCTTAGTATTTCAATTAAAATAAAAGTTTCAGTATTTTAGATCAAATTAATAGTTTAATCTGTTTTAAATGTGACAGTAATAAACATAGCTTTTCATTCTTATATTTACTGTTATCTAATCACAGAACTTATATTAGATAATTTTAGAAATAAAAGAAACCACACTAGAGGTAGGATTGAAATGACAATGATAAAGGGCTTGGGTATCAAAATTAAACATTCATACATCTGTTTCCAATAAGCTGACAAAAAACCTTTTCTAACACTGGATTGGCAGTCTATCTTTCAACCATCTCTCTACCTATGAAACTAGAATTGAAAGTATAATTACCGTAACTCTGGTGATGAAAAATGTTGTACTGTAAAAAAAACAAAACACAACAACAAAACAATGGCAAAGAGAGTGAGTAAGAGATGAAACAATTTACTTCAGATTATTCACAAAACTGTTTTTCACAATGCTAGGGATGAGGAGCTATTTGTTACCTCGTTAAGTAACACAAAACTTAGAGCATTTTAGGAACTTTTGTTGTTCCTTGCCTAAAATAATAGATTTACAGTCAGTTTATGACCTTTCCAGCTTTTACATAGTCTGTTTATCTTGCTTGTGTTCTGTTAAACAAGAAAAGTGTTGTGACCCATAATTGCAGGCAGATTCACAGCAGGTTTTGAGGAGCTTTTTTTGCTGCAGTGTCCAAGCTATCTCCATCTGCTGCTGTCTTATGTGCTTCCCACAGGGGGACCTGGCTAATTTTTCAGTCAATTAGCAGAAGGGTTGCTTTTGTTCTCCAAGTGCACCCCCATTGGCTCCTCTTACACCCTGGACACAGCATTCAGATGCTGGGAGTTTTCAAAAAGCATATCATGTTATTTCTTTTCTGCTGACCTTTGTGACATTGTTGGACAAATGCTGTCTCTTGTAATCATAGACACCTAAATTAAACTGTGTAGACTAACTTTGGAATGTTTTTAATACGAATATTAATAATACATGTAGCAATATCTTTTCTTGAATGATTTCTGAAATCTTATATGGAAGCCTAGTGTTATTTTTTTTTCTTCAAGAAAGAACCATTAGACATACTAACACCTCATCATTATAATTATTTCCTATATATTTTACCCCCTTAGTTAAGAAGTTCTCTAACAATTGCTGTTGCTATGCATGTTCTAAAAGAACAGTTAATTGTTGACTGCAAACCTCACACATCTTGTTTCAGTGAGAAGTACTTATACACTGAATGAAACAAAGAGCTCTATGTGGCAGATTTAATTGTGCATGTGCATGTTTACATCCTTGTGTAGGTAGAGGGTGGATAATAGAAACATTATATAGCCACTGGATAATAACCTGATAGCCAGGCTCCTTGTGTATTCTTTGTGTTGCTTTCTATGAATTTTAATCAGGGTTTGGTAAACATGCACTCTTTGTAAGACAGAAAATGCTGTTATTTCTCTATAATGAAATATTACTAGATCCCTGGGAAAAAAAAAAAAAAAAGACAGCTTTTTCTTCTGGAAGAATATAGTTTGGCTAACAGAAAGCAATATGCTTTGAGCCCCCAGTTTATTCACATTTCCTTGGGAATGCTATCTCGTCTAGGCATTCCTGAGCCTAATCGGCTTCAAGAAATTTTGAACATCAGTTTGCATATGATATTCTCCATGTCCTGTAGAGACCATTCTTTACAGTGAGAGCATATAGAATTCTTTTTAATTGCAATGCTGAGTGCTTTAACTCTGATTTCCATCTCTGATGCAAATGTGGATCAGCGAGGGTATTTTTCCTGCTCTTCAGTTCCACAATCAAGCTGCTACTCTTTGCAGTAGGATATCAAGTGAGTTCGTTTTCCAGTAACCTTTCATCTGCCCAGCCTCTCGGCTATATCTTTCTATAGCTAATAAATATACTTTTTCTCAGTGTTAAGCAATAAAATATTCACTGGGTCTGAGCTGGGGTTAACAGATTTCTGAAAATTTTATTGCGTGACAGCCTGTCCTGCATAATCCCCTCAGCTGTCTCATGTTCTGGGGCAGAAATGATCTTATGTGTCACTCTAATAGTCTAGAATTACACTTGTATCACTGTCACCAGCATATGGGGCTGTGTATACCCCTAGGCCCAGCTCCCTCTCTTTCACGGCATTTAAAATGATAACATTTGGCAAAGCCAGTTTTGACAGAAAGTGAACTCTCCTTTCCGCGTGTGTGACAAAGCTGGCCACCGGAGGCCTGACACTGAGCGGCCAATCATCGTACTCTTTACTGGGTAATGATCGTAGCTTTCGCTCCCCTTAATAACTGTCTCGGTGCGATGGGAGGCCTGAGTGCACGCCTGCACTTAATTATACAGTCTTCATCTTAAGTGCCTTATTCATGTGAGGGCTTTGGCTGTTCAGGCGGTAACATAGCTTTTCCTTTTTCCACGCCGCTGCAGCATACTGATTGCTGGACAGGCGATAGCAGAGGGAAGGACCTCAGGGAAGTCATGGGCAGGAAAGCAAAACACTGTGTATACGCTCAAAAGCAAAATAATTTTACAGAATTTATCATCATGATGAGCCATCATAATAAAACTCTGAGTGTATTCCACTGCTAAAGGCAGCTGTTAAAAGTGGTATACCTCCTGTTTACAAAAGCTTGAGAGAAGAAACAAAAAGAAGTCATTGCAAAAGAAAAAAAAAATTAAAAAAAGGAGTAACTATCTTAGTGCGAGACCTGAAAGGTCATCTTCTAACACAAGCAAAATAAAATGTGGTACCTCAGCAACATGGTGCTCAGATGAGCCTCTTAGATATGTCTGCTAAAGTAGCAGGTAGACAATTCCACAATGCAAAACTTATGCAAATAGCTGTTCTTGGCAGCAGGTAAGATGAGGATGTAAGGAGGATGTTAGGCACTGCTGGGCAGATCAAATCCATATATTTTTTTCCACATCCAGTCAATTTCAATTCAGAATTTGAATTTGGAGAATATTTTCTTCTTAGTGTTTACTTTCATGGATCTAAACTGTTGTCCTTGCACAGGAAGCCTTGACTCATTTTCCCATTTCCCCTTTCCTTCTCCCATAAGGCATCTTGTCTGAAGCTTGGATCATTCCCACTGTTTTGGTCTGGTCTTAATGTGTAAGAATTTCAGACTGGCAATTAAAAAAGAAGAGTACAGCTATTTTTCTTTTCTTTTCTTTTCTTTTCTTTTCTTTTCTTTTCTTTTCTTTTCTTTTCTTTTCTTTTCTTTTCTTTTCT
>PPHD01004223.1:7971-29114 GCA_002909625.1 Bambusicola thoracicus | reverse complement strand
ATTTATTTTATCAGCATAAAAAACCTCTTTTTTTGCCTTCCTTAGGAAAAAAAAAATGCTTTGTGGTAGTTAATGTATGGTAAAAATAAGTAAAAACTTGCTGAAGATGGGAAACATCATGACTTTCCTACACTGTTATGGCCATGTAGCTTAATGTCTGTCCTGGTCAACAGACTGGCAGACAGAGGGCCCAAGCTGCCCAGTGAAAGGTTTGCTGGGCTATACAATGTACTTTATTGATGTGAGCACCTAAACAGAATATTGTCTTATTCTTTCATAGTTTGCCTTGTCCTACTTTCCCTTGTGTAGGTGTCCTTCTGTCATGAGGGTTTTTACTTTGAGTTGTTAACTGTATGCAAGTTAAAAAGACACTTTTTCCTTGATGGGTCTAAAACCAAGTTCAGTTCATAAGCAAGAACATCAGTACATTTTTACCTCAGGCAGTACAAGTTTTCTGAGGTGTCTTTTACTTCCACCTACTTTCTGTTATTTCTTAACTTTTGCTTCTGATTTTCTCGTAGATTTTTCCAGTCATTGTGGTGTTGTTTAACTTACGTAAAGAACATGAATCATAAGTGCGTATGCAGAACAGCAGGGAGTCCCCACTAGCAGTGATTCTGTTCATGAATGGGCCCATCTGAGTGCTTAGTAAAGATAAGGGCAGATTAACTGCATTTGAATTTTTATAAATCTTACTTAAAATGTTTGTGAATGGATGAATTGCGTATGGTGCTTGTGATAGAAAATGAAAATGAAATATTTAGTCTGCATATATCTCTTCTAGTTCTGAAGTGTTGTGACTCTCCTCCATGATACAATCTAATAGTGAAATCAATTTTGTGGTCTAGATTATTTTATGTGGCCCTAGTCCAGTTAGAGCTTTCCCCAGAATAATTTCATTTTATTAAAACACTTCAGCAGAATAAGAATGGAATACAAAAGTATTAAGGACATGAAATCATACTGTTTTATTTTAAAAGTGCTTGTGACCTATCAATATTTATTGTAGGAAGAGAAAACACTATCCTATGGATTTTCTTCATAACTGTAGAAATATTCTGCCTACTTTCCATCACTAATTCTCATCCAATAAAGTTCTCTTCTTGGATGTACTGTAGGGTGCTGCAAACATAGCAATTCTTCCATGTATTTTCTTTACATACCTTTTTTTCCAATCTTTTTCTGTCCAAACGATTTTTTCTTTAGGGACTCATCTCTTAATTGGCAAACTTCGTTCAATGCAGTTCTCTTTGACCTTTTAAAAAAAAAAGTTAATTAGAACTGTAAGAGGAAAACAGGCACCGTCTGAAAGAGCAATGTCACATTTTCGTCTTTTGCCTACAACTTACCTGAGTCACTTCCTCGTGGGTTGCCTCCAACTTTCTTACCCAGTTTGACACTTCAGATATCTCTTCCAAATCTTCCTGGATGTTTATGTCAAAGATAAAACATTCTTGGAAATATTATTTGTTGCGTGTGTTGCCTTAAGGTAACTAATTATAAAAACCGTATTAAAGTAGTTTAGACAAGATTGCAATAACCTAATGTTGGACACAATGTACTGATCTGTTGATCTAAACATTTTTATTGTTTTATTAGAAAATGTTTTGATCAGCCAGTGTAAAAAGCAAAAAAACAGACAACCCAATCTACCTTGACAAAAGTAACCTGCAGTAAAAATCAGGTGGACTGTTGATCTCTGCCCAACTGTTTGCAAGAAAAATGATTCATTGGATGATGTGAGAACTAAAACATTTTTTTTCTCCCAAAAGAGAATTCTTAAAGAAAAAAATTAAAAAAGCCTGTCATTAAAGGCATTTTGTATTCTCTGGATAGCAGGTTTTTTTAATATCTGCAGCCCAAATATCAGTAAAGTGGAATGTTAGGAATGATGTTGAAATTTGCAAAAGAAATAGCTAGGAAGTGGAAGAAGAGGGAATTGATCATCATTTTAAATAAGAGGTGTTGACAGAGGGATCAAAGTGTAAGCGTAGTAATTCATGGAAAGTCTGCCTTTCACATCAGTGCAGTTACAGCTTCACACTGTTTGTCCCAATGTTCTTTGAAGTTAATGAGCTATTCTTGATAAAACTATTATCATGTTTACAAAACATCATTATTTCTTTTAATTCATTCTCTTTGTACTAATATATAAGAAAACAACTAGATGCAAAACTTGGCCTCGTTACAGTTGCACACCTCTTATTTTTTGTAAATTATTGCAAAAAGTAAATAGAAATCAGATTAAAAGCATTTTTACAAGTCTGGAAAAGTGAGATGAGAGTACTGTGATGTACTGTCAGTCTGCATATGAGTGTTTCAGACTGAAGTTCTACCGGATATGAGTAGGTTACAGCGAGCTGAAAGTGCTGCTTACTGTATATTTGGGAGGGAGCTAATACACCAACACTGGGCTGTTTTCTCTTAGGAAATAATGCACTGCATCTGGGAACGCGTACTAGAATATATAACTTCATTTATTCAAGTCTGCTGCAACTCCATGGGATTTCCTAATCTGCCAATATTATATCTCTCTTGAGAAAATAACGCATTTAAAAAATAGAAAAGGCCTTTTTAAAGGGTGCTGAAGGGCATTTGCAGCTTCTACAGCAACTCTGTCACAAATATAATTTGTTACATGCATCTTATTTATCCAAACATGCACTCACCCTCTGATTGGAAACCAGAACATTTATTCTGGAAATGCAGTCTGCTATCCAGAATGGGGCAAAAGCAAAATCAACACAATAGAAGCATTAAAATCTTTATTCTATTGATGCTGAGATATTTAGAAATTTTTCAGTCACCGTACACCATCTGTTTCTTACACAGTGTGTTAATTTACTCTGGCCCTGGGTTCATTTACCTGCTCGTTAAGGGAGCACTTCTGTACTTCATGACTAAAGGCACTGCAAGCCTCACATCTACAGGTGCCTCCTGGAGTTTGCACAGGTTCCAGTTTATCTCATAGGCTGCTATGCATATACCTGCAGTGGCATACAGTAAGCAAATGTCTATGTGTTCTTGGTTATTATGATACTGTCAGTGCTGACAAAGAAAGAGTGCTCCTCATCAGCTTCTGTGATAAAATGTTGAAAGGACTGCTTTTCTGCCTTGATGTGCCTGGTGCTAGACTGCAGTGATGGGACATGCCTCGGGAAAATAGCAAAGCCAAGTCAGGCAGCTGGTGTTTGTATGTAGCCTCTGTGTCCCCAGAAGTAAAGCACCAGAAGAGTTTTGTGAAACCGTGTTGTTTAAATCATCTTTTAAAAAAACTTGTGAATAGCTTGATTTGATTTGCTGACTTTTGTTTTACGTAGCACTTCAGTGATGCAGCTTAAAAGCAACCCTTTCACAAGATATTGCTAGGTTAGCTTTTCATTTAATTGTTTATAAAATGAGGAAGTTTATTAGCAGAACTGCTATTTCTCCAATAAAATGTTATGGATAATAAAGCAAAAGATTTAGCTTTTAATATGAACAGAAACAATGTGTTTTTAGCTGAGTCGAAAACAAATTCTCCAGCAAAAGCTTTAAATTACAATGCTTATTTTAATCTCTTATTTTCATTGCAGAGAAGAAAATCGGTGTGTAATCTTTTCTGCAAGGTGCCGAGCCTTTTGGATCAATACAGTTTAACCAACTAGCTTGAACTATCACTAGAAAGTGTTTTAAAATTTGTCCCTGCACAAACTCACTTGCCAATGGTTCCTTCAGCATCTTTATGGCGTGATGAGGGACACAGATATGTTTCGAATGACAGCAGCTATCAGACTGCTTGCTTAGATTTGGCACCACTTTTTAAAACCTTTCTTTGAGAGGAAAATTAATGCCAGTATCCTCAAGCAGAAGCGATCTGGTGCACTTTAATAAGTGTGGGATCCCCATGTACATATGTGCAGGGGTGACAGTGTCTTGCAATCCGAACTAACCCACCACTAATACGAACTGCAGGTATGCTGGATGGCCAGCATGAAATTGAATGTATGAAATAATTTATTAAAAGAAATAATCTGGAGCCACATTTAAATAAAAGTAAGTCTGAAGTTTCTCAGGTCTCTGTCTTTCTCCAGTTTTGATTTAGGAAGCAGATTTTAATTCTGACCTCATGGATGGAGTCTTTTGTGCTATATGTGTTCAAAACAAGCGTCTCTTTCCATCAAGAGAAAACAGCTTGCTGCATTTATTTACTTCAGCCAATTGAAGTGGGGCAGATTTATTTCATATTAGGAGATGTGTGAATTGAATTCACAGAAAGCTGTGCAGTGACATGACTCCCGTTTTAACAAGTCACCGTGTGTCAGCTGAGCATCTCTGTGAGCTCCCGGCCCGTGGCGTATGTGCAGTCACTTGACTTAACCCTCCACTCCGAACTAAATTAAATCACTTTGCATTGCCCTGCACATGCCTCTGTTGGAGTGTTCACGTCTCTGTGCTGCTTAGCACTGTGCAGCAACCTGCGCTGGTTCCTTGTGTGCAACTCAGCCTTGCCAGGGGGGGAATTTGGAGACAACTGCTCCGGTTAATGGGATTTTCATTTTCATGCTTGCAATTTGCCTGGAATGGCCCTATTGCAGGCAGTACTCAGTACTTGGTATAGCTGTGAACATTTCCCTGGGGCTCTGGGCATAAGAGCTAACCTGACAGAGAATGGCCTTTTGATAAACAAGGGCAGTAGCAGTAATGGGAACAGTGCAAATGGATTGATGATGGCTAATTTCAAAGGCTTTTTCAAAGGATGGCCTTATAAGGGAAAATGCTAAGCATCCAGCTGTAATAAAAAAGCTTTCTGGAAAATGCTGTTATGCTGTACAAAAAGGATGTTTTTATAAATGTAACAAAGATCAATATCCTGCCCTGCTCTTCATGGTTAAGTTATATTTGCCTTGTCTCAAATTTATGTAGGTATAAACATTTGATTATTCACTTTTTTTTTTTTCCATACATTCTGTTACATTTTAAATTAACATCTAAATAACTTCTGCTCTTTAGGTCACACCTCCTGTGACCAGTTCACTGTGGAGATATTTACATTCAGTTTATCACGTGGTTCTTGGCACTGTGAGATCTCAGATGAATTACTTAACCTGATCTGTAAAATGAGGATACTAATGCATAATTTAAAAGAAAAAATGAAGGCACATTTTAATAAAGCTTGTAACATGCTTTGAGGTCTTCAGCTAGTAGTGTAGCATACGGCACAGTGTATTTATGTATAGAGTAGCCACTCTGGTGTTTTTGAGTCAGTCACACAGATATCTCCTCGCTAACCTTGCCACCCACACAGTCTACCTCAGTTGCTCTTCCCACAGTCCCAGTGATGTCATTTGCATTCCATCACTCTTACTGCTTCTGCAAAGTGTGGGATCAGAAATTCTGGTGGTCTACGTTTGTGCCCAGAATAGTCCATTGCCAGCTTAGCAGCATTTCAGAGATACTGATAAATAAGCACAGTGGGGAAAATGTGATATAGGAAATCTATCAGTAGATCAGCCTTGTCACCCTTCCCAGGGCTTTCACCATTACCTTGGCCAGTAAGCAGCAGAGTCCTTGAAGCCGTGGTAGGTCACACTCTAAGCTACTGTCACATCTCTTTAATAAGCTGTATGTGAGTGCTTTTCTCAGTGTACTCTTGCTAGCTGACTTTTTCATAATCCCATCATAGGTTTTAGTCTGGTCAGATTACTAAGTTGACTAACTGTTTAGTAACAGTGACATTTTGAAATTGCTTTTTCTTGTAGAGAAGAATCAATCTGCTTAGGGATTTTCATATGCTAAGTATATCCAACTAATTTGCTCAGTTAATAAATATATTTTGACTGCCAATCCTGCAAAACTCATCTCCAACTTTAAAGTCAGGTTGTGTGCTATTTCTTCCCAAAGATTTTGTAATAATTTTTTGATACCCCAATTTTGCTATGTATTCCTATAATGGTAAATCTGCTTCCTATGGCTGTGCAGAAGCATTACTGAGATTATAGCCTGACCAGCACAATGAGAACAGAGTATACGTTTGATTTTCAGAGTTTAGGATTACTTTTCAATGTTTGTAGTGAAGGAAGAAAGCATTTTCAAACAGCATGTGATATTAATGGGTGTAAAAGGCTGAGGGGATGCAATGAGTTTTGCAGTCCCTTATTTAAAAAAAAAAAAGTACTTTTAAACTTGCTGTTTTGTGTGACATTTGAAAAAAAAAAGAGTATCTGAAATGGATATTTGACTGATTCTCGCTAAAGCTTATTTATCACAATAGGAATGAGGTATGGTACTTTCAAAAGTAGTATCAGACCAAGGCTTTTGTGACAAAACACAGTAAAAGTACTGATTTGTATAGACGTTGGGAGCTTAGCTTAATTGTATCACTTATAAATAGCAGGATTTGTGGGCAGAGTAGCAGTTCTGTTATTGCAGCTGTATATTTGAGTCCCTAGATGCTACATTACCTAGCAGTATCCTTAGAGGATGATCTCAGGTGTTCTGTCCAAGCATTCTATGGTACTGATGTCCCAGAAGTACTGCATCAAAGATTATGCATGTCATTGTCTATCTGTTTTGCACTTGTTTTCTCCTTCTGCATGATAACGGGCTGAATACAAACCTGGAAAGGATTTCTGACCCGTTTCTTCAGATTCAGCAGAGCAGTATTAGTGTCAGGCCCCTGAAGGTAATAGTAGGCCTCAGTGACCTGACCATGAAAAGATGGAAAAGATGATGAGTGATTAGCTATTTGCAAATCAAAAACATGCTTCTGTTATTTCAGTGTATAATGGTAAATTTTCACAAATGGTACTTTGATTATATGCTTGATAAGCTTCATTTTTTTGGGTCTCTGAAAGTTGAACACACATTTGAAGGATTGAGCTCTCTTATATTTACTAGATAAATAACCACTATTTGAGTTAGTGATACACGCTACTGTAAGAGAGGGAAATTGGTTTGTATGGTTAAATTGTATTTACTACTATATGCTTAGACCACAAAACCATGATGATAAATAGAGTAGGCGCTTGTGGTTGTCTTCACACTATAGAGATAGAACAAGTATAAAGATAAAGCCAACTATTCAGTTCGTTCTTACTGTGTTGCAAGTATGGTTGCTAACTCAATCTATAGTCTCAACTAAATACAGGTGTAAAGAAATCATATGTTGAGACTAGGATAAAGGTTAAAATGGTAATCTGAATGGCACAATGTGATAGCTCTAAAAGCACCTGAATATAAATAATGTTGTCTTTTTCTAAAAAACTTTATTTCTTATTTTTAATTTTCACCTGTTTGATGTAAGAGAAATAGGAGCATATGTGCTTTGCTCTACTAGGCTTAAATTGGTGAACTACCAGGATGAAGTGAGTACAGTATTTTACCCAGCATACTGCCAATGAAATCATTCAGGCATTTCTCAGACTATCAACTGTATGTGCACAAAGCTTGAAAATGCCTCCTCTGCAATATAAATGACTTCTCACATCATATCCTGATTTATTAGGTTTTAAAATTGTTTGAATGTTACTGCTGTAATTAGCTGAACCACAAATTGTTCAACTTAAAGTACTCTGATGTCATTATGTTTTAACCAGCTTTAGAAAACCGGTAAGATTAAAATGAATATAATTACCTTTTCCTATAAACTACTGTAATCTTTTTCTTCAGACCTCAGAAAGGAGCTGTAAGCATTCTTCTGAAAATATTCTCATACCTAGAAGTTAAAAATAGAACTTACTCTGCTTCTGTCACTCTTACAGGAATTGGAGAAGGAATTAATTAACCTGTGTTAAGCAGGGAGTCGTATTTAGATGATGAGGCAACCCTCTTCTAGTCGTAGAACTTAAAGATTTCAGAAAGTCGTGTGCAACTTCTGTAGAAGGCAAAATGTATAGCTGTATTTTTATCTTTCTAGTCTTTGGAAATTAGGTGAGATAATTAGAAGTTACAGGAAAACGTGTGGCATTCCAGTGAGAATAATGGCTTTCTCAGCGGTTTGCCTAAGGGATTTAGGTACCAAAATAGTAACAGCACTCAAAGTAGAAAGAAGGTTGATTTGATATTCCTTTAGGGAACTGTCCTGAAGAATACGTAACAATCTGCTTCAGACAAGAAAATGTGAACCCAAAGACATTTTCTAAATACCGCATTCTTCCAAGCATTCACATATAATTGCATGACTGCCTGTGACAATCACGTTCAATTGTTAAAGGAAATAATTCTGGCTGCATTTTAGAGCAGATGGGCAAAAAGGAGGTGTGTATTGAGGCCAGAATAAACTGGCTTTCTTAGAAGAGGTCAGCAGATTACAATAATTTCTACTGGGTAAAACAGACCATTAGACATTTATTGCTGTCCGTTGCACAGTTTTAATCTGGTCTTACAGAATATTTAACTGACTTGTGCAAGTTGTATTCAAGCTGATAATGATTGTATTGGATATGAGATTTTGCTGCTTTGAAGGCATGACTTAGTGTTTCTCCTATAGACAACTTAATATTCAAAGAAAGCACCATTTTAAAAAGTGAGATCTAAAAATGAAGAACAGACAATGGAATTCTTCCATATGATTTCCTTTGGAATTTGTATAATTAGTTACACTTGAGACTTTCATATGCAGAATGCAAGTAATGTTTAGCAGCTGTTCTGGAAAGAGAATTTACTTGAATTTCAAGCAGTTTCCTGAGAAATTGGTGTATTACTGTTCCTTATAAATGCTTATTGTTACTGTACTCTTCTTTGCAGTTGAGAAAATATTGTTCAATTTCCAGTCTATAGTGCAAGAAGCTTTATTGTGTCTTGAAAGTTTCTTTGAAACTTATACCATAAATTAATTTTAGAATTTAGAGTGAAAAATATTAGGAGAAAACATTGTGTCATATACTTCCTGCATCCATTTGCAGTCATATTTTTAAAAATTAAGGATATTTTATTTTCCAAATATTTCTATTAGAAATATGGGTGATAAGGATGTTGTGCTCCAGTGTGTCTTAGTAGCTTCCAACCAACAATTTCTTTTTTCAATTCCATAAAATTATGGTACCTATTATCACCTCATAGACTGATAAGATATGACATTCAGATATAACTTGTATTGCAAATACTAAAAGGAATACCGTCAAATGGAGTACATCCTTACAGAGTCCATCAAAGAGGCTGCATTGAGATTGTCCATCTTTTACCATTGTAGTTCTCCTTATGATCCGTGTGCTTTCTAGCGCTACCTGAAGTAACTGCTGAAATTTATATTAATGTTGTCCTCCACTAAGACCGACTTTAATATTCCTTGCCATTAGAAACTTAAGGAAGTACATAAATTATCAAAAAGATAGCAGACTAAAGTGATTGATTATTAGAAACCTAAGAAATGAAAGCAGACCAGAGCCTTACAGGTAGATCTGTTTCACCAGGCTTTCACCTTCCCTTCTTCTGTTAATCATTATGATAAGTGCTTACAAACTCAATTCTAATTTGTGTTTACACGCATTAAATTTAGGTAAGACTGTATGATGCAATCATGTTCAATTCTATTTGTTTGTCTAGCAGAAGAGCATCACTATGTATTAACATATACTTTTTTTCTTGTATTTTCTCATATATTAATAATTTATTTTTCTTTTTTTTAAAGGTTTTTTGAATGATTCAGTTACTAAGTGCATTGTGGCTTTACGGTTGACTGTGATAGTGAAAGTCAGTACCTGCACGCCTGCGGGAAGCCATTCAGATAAATTCCAGTGTTCAGGGAAAGGAAAATGTATCACAAAACCAGATGAGGTAAGGCAAACTTATCAAGATCTTTGTATAATTTGGAAATTTTGTGCCAATATAAATGCAAGGGAAATTGTTCTTGGTCCCTGAGTGTGTGCTTACCTTGTTGCTGTGCAAGGTAAGGCTTCAAAAACCATAGAAGTTACTAAATAACAGTGTAATTATGAAGTAATTTGATAATGTTTGGAAATCTTCTTGTGCTCTTTCCTTCAAATAACACTATATTGAGAGATTAGAATGACAACAGCAATTCCACAGACCACTGTGATATTTTTATGTCATCTACTAACAACAACAACAAAAAAGAATCACACATGTTAACTTTCCATGCTGTATACTACTTTGGCAAAACCAGACTGGCATACTATGATCAAGAGCCTGTATTCTCTGCTGGCTTCTATACACATTCATTTTAATAAAGTAATATTCAGCACAAAGATGTGCAGTTAATATTTGGTTTTAATAACGTTCATTTGGGAGATAAAAGCAATAGTAGCTGTTGAGTAAATATTAACAGCTGTGAGCCTGCTGTGAACACAGAAAATCTGGCATATTTAGGGAATTCACTAATAGTTCATCTGCTACCATTTTGTGATTTAAATTCTCAATAAGCACGTTTGATAGAAAAATGCCGCTTTGACTTATAACAACAATAATTAAGTTGCTGCAGTAACCTATCTGTGAGAGGCAATGCTAACATCTGGAACAACTTAACATCTTTATTCCTTGAGAATTACATTTTAAAATGCTTAAGGTAATGTAAACACAGTGACTTATCCAAATAACTTGTTCATTCGGTACGTTATTTTATGGTCCAGTTTAGTTTTTCTGCTTTCCTGTAGCTGTCATTTTTCTAGAAATTCAGCATTTTGAATTTGATTTATGTAAATAATATGTTCAGATGTTCTATATTTAGTGGCATATCAAAATGTCTTCTCTTTTTCAATTTTTTGTCACATTGAGAGCTGAAGGCTTTGATAAACAGTCTTATTTTCTGTTTTTTTGTGTAATTAGTCCATTTTATGTCCCTAATTTATTTCTTTTACTGCAAGCTATATGTCACAAAGAGAACATACGTTAATTCCTGTATCTATGCAGAAGCATTAATATACTTTTATTAAGGAAAATGCATATACTACTTTTAATAATCACTTATGTTTCAAAAATCTCTGATATGTGGAACTTTACTTATTAATACATTATAATGATCTTTAAAAAGGAAGGCAAATTGGCTTCATGGCAGCAAAGGGGAACTTGAGAAAAGAGAGCTCAATATCTGTACATCCACATATTTAATCCTGACACTGAAAAAATATATCCAGCTATTAGTGATGAATTAACCTCCCTCTTGTGCATACAGTGTTTTTCCTTCTGTGGAAAACGAATAGGAAAATTTAGAATCACTCCTATCTTTTCACAGTTTTGATAAGTAGTCTATCAGCACAACGTATTAAGGTAGTGTTTATAACAGAACATGCATAAGACATCTCTGTAGCCGAAGCTATGGGATATGGCAATCATGCTGAAATCCATTTCAAGTGAGGTATCTGCCAGTTCATGGTAGTAAAAAAACTGGAATTAGCAGGATTCTTAGAATCTCTTTAATGACATTTTAACTTCAGAAACACGTTTTTGCTGTCACAATCTGTTTCTGAATTTTCTATACCTTGAACAAAGTTTCCCAGTGATCCTCTGCTGTCTCTTCAGACCTATGCCAAGTAGTGCTCTGAGAAGGGGTAACTCAGTAAAACCTCCCTGTTTCCAAATGTTGTTTATTTATGACCAGACTCCTACTCCAGGGAGAATAAAAATGTTATTTTGTCTACTCAGCCATAGTGATTTTTCAAATCTGACAGTTTTCCTTACCCATTAGTGTATTATTTGCATAATAGAATTTCAACTGGGAAACTGAATCAGGCCCAGCCTGAGCAATGTAGTTAAAAATAGAAGGTGTATATTTCATTAAACAGGATGTTTTTGCCATTGTTTAAGTCGTCTGAGGGGGGATGTATCATAAAATGTCTTTATGGTTTCCCTAATGATGAAGCAAACAGCTGCCAAAATTACATGCTTGCCATGTACCAACTGACTGCTGAGTTGTTTCCCCCAAGACCTTCTTCATTTCTTTATCCAGAACAGAAACTTTAATTTTCTTTAGGTTTGCAACATGCCCTTTGTGATTTGCTGTTTGTTTCTATCTATAATTCATTCAGTTTGTGCATTCTGGTTTTGCAGGATGCAGAGCAACTTCTTAGAGGAATTCGTAAAAGGCCTAATGTGGTGAATATGCTCAGAGCTGTGCTGGCTGTAGTCATTTTGCTTCCAGTGCTGAGAAGATTAATGATTGCCTTTGTTTTTTCATGTACTTCATAGTTTTATACCAAATCTAGTAGTAACACATTTGCATAATGGAAACTTTAAATGTAATTAACAATCTGCAGTACTATAAGTGCAGTGGCATACTGTCATCCATGGAGTGCATAAAGCTATAAACAAATGAATTTTGGTCTAACCTGCAAGTCTTGGCTGGTTTTTACTTCTTTCTTGCTGATAAGTAGGTAGCTTAGCTTCTACTGAGCTGGGTGTATTTTATAGAATGCGGACATAAAATTGTAAGCTCATGCTGACAGTTTCTTTTTCATTTGTTGCTGGCATTGAACATAATATTCACAACTTTGAACGAAGTTCTTTGAAGGGAAGTGATGCTGTGTTAAGTGATGCCTTTTCCTCCCTTTGTCTGAGCTTAGTACCTCTGTTTTGCTGCTGTACTTGCCATTCTTCCTCAATGAAAGAGTGAATGTGTCAGAAACATAATACTGGTCTTGGTATCATCACAACATAAATACCAAATTTATTGACTCAACTTTCACCAGAGTAAGTTGTCCTCAGACAAACTGGCTATGAAATGAAGGGAGAAATCCTATTATAATTCAGAGAGAAGTTTGTTATGAATTTCTGATTCTGTGTAGTGTTTTAAAGTGAGCTATAGACATCCATTGGATTTGAGAGCTACAGTTCTGGTTACTTACGGAGACATAATGATTTCTTTCACAGATTGCTTCATTCTTGCATAAAGTGTAGAAGAACAGACTGTGTAAATATGGAGTTCTATTGCTAGTGTTAGAACCACTGATATTTATGAAAATAAAACCTGTCTGCACTGAGAAATAATGCATTGAATTGAATAATGATTATTTCCATGTATTCCATGGGTTATAAATTCATGGAGTAGATCCACTTGATTTTATTTGTCTTTATTAACATCAGCTCCCTGTATGCCTAAAGGCGTGTCTTCTTGGTTATGGACTTTGTTTCCTAAGTACAGTATACTCCTAAATACAAAATAAGTATTTATCACATGGAAGTGTTTTGCTAGAACGACTCACTGTAAGGGTTGCCATGAATGCTCAGAGTCTGGTCATTTTTGTGGCTTTACTACAGCAGAGGAAAAAAAAAAAAAGGAGCCTTTATGGTCTCTCTTCAGCCTGAAATTTAGAATCTGATGAGGACATTATTACTCTATTTACTTAAAATAGAGGAAAGCGTACTGTATTCCAACTGAATTTACAATATGGTAGTCACAGAATATTGGGTATTGGGTAATAGCAAATTATTTTAAAGAATTTATTTTATTGCCTTCCAAAATAGTACACATCTTCTGTGTAATGGACTTGTACTCCCATAATCAAGTAAAATGCACAGATTAACTGTAGACTGTTATGGAATTCTTAGATAATGACTTCAATACTAGCATTATAGAATGTGTATTTTTTTTCTTGAGTTAGTTTTTCTCATGTTGTTGGTATATGCCATCTCGTCAAGAAAAGAAATTAATAGTATAAATTGGGACAAGTGAAGACGACATGCCTAATAAAAATGATGACATCTAATCTTATATACAGAATAACTTGTCTGCATCTCAGAACTATTATCTGTCATTAGATATTTCAGTTTGAGGTGTTACAATGCTTTTCTTTTGCTACTTTCAAAACTCATTATGATAACCGTGTTTTAGGGTAAATTGATCCCTGTATCATACTTCTAAAGAGATATCAATATTATCTGAGTTTTTTTCCCAACTTCTTGTTTCATTAATATAGTTGAGGCAATGACATCATTGCTTCGTTTAAATATATTAATACTTACAATATCATAATCAGCTCCTATTGTTTCAAGACAAGAGTTTAGTGCAGGCAGAGCCATACTGTTTGTGTCGGTGGACAGTATAGACCTCATCCTCCTCTCCAATGGACGGTTCAGGTACCGATGTACTTAGCAACTTACTCTCAGACTTAGCATAAAACAACTATGAACGTGAGTCTTCTGAACAAACGTGGTGCCTCTGTTTTGATGGAATTAATGCTGATAGGATCTTAGATCTCTTGCTAACATGTTTCTGTAGTGTCAGATAGATGTGGAACAGCTTATTTTCATGCATACACAAGGGCCAAAACCACATTTAAATGAGATTAAGACTGATCTTTTCAAACAGGGCAAGGAATTCAGGCACAGTGCACTTACCTTTCCTGATACTGTATTCTAACGTCCACTTCAAGCTTTAAAGTTTCATTCAACAGTACAGGGACTGTAGTAATACCAGTACAGTGTCCCTGTTGTATTCCTTTTCTACATCTGTATAGGTGTAAAGATCCCAACAGGCTTAGAACGTTAACTGTTTAAATGGTGGTATTAGTCCAAGACTGACAAAATGTCCAACATAGCCAGCCTTGGCCACATGAATGCAGAGGGAATATGTATTTCAGAGAGTAAATATGTGATACTTAGAAGAAATGTTCCCAATGGATAATGACTGTATACCTGAATATAAAGTGAAATTGCAAGTGGTTTCAAAAATAAATAAATAAATAAAATTAACCAGAGTTTCGCATTTTAATCATGCTCTTGGTTATAGTCTATTGGATATGGGATTTCATCTAACCAAAGCATTATTTTGATAGGGAGGGGTAGTTCCATAATTCAGACCAGACCAACTTTTTTTCCGTAGGGTAAAAAGTAAAATTATTTTATGGCTCTGGTGAGTTTGTAATCAGTGACAAAAAAAGGTCAATTCTCTGTTTGATTACTTTGACATAATATTGATGGTAAGGAATGGCACATGGTATTCATGGTGTTTTTCAGTAGTTGTTTCCATTGTGAAGGGTAGATGGGCTATGCAATTTATTAATGCCTTTGTCTGTAAATCTATATTGGGATTGTATTTATTGTACATAAAAGTTGTATAGTTTTTTCCTAACGCCCATGGGCGTTATCTATACCAGCACTGAAAATCATGGCAGTTTTGAAACTATTTCTATATCCACTGTCAGTAAAGCAGAAAGCAGGACTTAGCATGCGTGGTGTTATGTAGCACAATTTTGTCTGCTGTGATATGCTGTAAATTTTTGTATTTAAAATATGAGGTACTGTGCTGGAAATACAGCCCAGTATACTGTTCTGGAATAGCAGCAAGACTGCCTTGATGAGTGATGCAGTTTTTCAGCTGCTTGCCTGTTTTTCCTTCCTATTGAACTACAGCCTCGTCTAGAAACATCTCATTCCTGGTGTGATATATATGCAGAGCAGTTCTGTGAGCAGGCTTGGGCCATACATCCAGCAAGTATTTTTGTCATTCCTGATAAATAACATCCACATTGTTGAGTTTTGGATGAGTACATTATATATTTCCTTGGATATCGGGAAAATATTTTTAGCATTTTTTACAGTAAGGGTGTTGAGGCACTGGCACAGGATGTCCAGAGATGTGGTGGAAACCCCGTCCCTGGAGATATTCAAGGCCAAGCTGCACCAGGCTCTGAGCACCTGATGGAGCTGTAGGTGTTCCTGTTCATTGCAGAGAGTAGGATTAGATGGCCTGTAAGAGCCACTTCCAAATCAAATGATCATATGATTCTATTTTAACATTAATGGTTATTTAGACTCTATCAATGCAGTATTTTTAAGGAAAAATGTACTGCATTTTACTATCATCTCTTTATTTGTGTGAAGATTATTGTCTTTTTTTCTTAATAGACAGCTGTTTATTTGTATGAAGCAAACAGAACTAAAAATAGAAAATAAAATACTAACCTGGCCTCTTTGTTTCTGGTTCTGTGCACGTTTTGCGCTTTGTGTTGCATTGTCTGTGCCTGGGACAGCTGCGTGCATCGAGCCCGAGTGATGGGGCTGGGAAATGCAGGAGCGAGTGCGGCTGCCATCTAGTGCTTAATGAACAGAGGAAGGGGGCATTTGATTTAAATGGATACATCAGATGGGAGCTTTCCTTGCTTTTCTCCTTTAACACATCCTTGGCAATCTTAGCAGTTTAAATATTTTTAAAATTTAATTATGTTTTATTACTTAAAAAAAATGCTGAATACCACACGTTACCTACAACAGTTATTTTAGTACTTTAGCAGGTGTAGTGCTGATTTAGGTATTATGGATTTGATCCATATCTAGGTGGAGATTCCCTGGCATGATTAAAAATCTGACCTGAAGAACTGGTGCAGCTTTAGTATTTCAAAGGATAACTTCATGCATTTGATGTATTTATGTCAGCTACTTGTGTTTCAAATGGAAAAGCAGCAGAAACATTCTTGTTCATAGTCAATGAAAATATAAACTTTGAAAATTCCTTGTGGAGTACAAATTTTGCTTGTTTTCAGGCAACATTTTTCTGTGAGTGTGAGGATGAGTACCGGGGCCCCCTGTGTGAGGAATTTGATGCTTGTCAAAGCCAGCCCTGCCAGAACAATGCAACCTGTACCGACCTACCACAGAAACACAACGGGAACAATTTCACCTGCAGCTGCCTGCCTGGTGGGTATCGTATTGTGCTCTGAATAATGCATTTTTGTTTTAATATTCGGTGCATATCTTTTGCAGAGCAGCAATCTGTGCATCTCCGGACAGTAGGAAAGAGGAAAAATAAAACAACAACATAAGGTCAGCTTTAAAGGGATGGCAAATTCTTCAGCTGTGAATATTGGCACAAGAGGCACAGTGCCATACAGCCAAACCAAAACCATAGTGAAGGAGATCTTGGAGCTCCAGCCCCCAGCTGACTGCCCCCCACTGGATGAGGCTGCCCAAGGCCCCATACATCCTGGCCATGGGTACCTTCAGGGATGGGGCATCCGCAGCTTCTCAATCTGTTCCAGTGCCTCACCACTCTGAATATTTTTTTTTCTACCATCTAATCTAATCTCCTTCTTTTTAATTTAAAACCATTCCTATTGTTTTAACACTATCAGACCTTGTAAAAAGTAATTTCCCTCCTGCTTAAATGTTCTCCTCAAGTACTGGAAGGCCACAGTGAGGTCTGCCCAGGCCTTCTCCAAGCTAAACAAGCCCAACTACCTCCACCAACCTTCATGAGAGGTGCTCCGGTCCTCTGAACATCTTTGTGGTCCTCCTCTGGACTCAATCCAACAGCTCTGCATCCTTCTTGTCCTGGGAGACCTAATAGAACTAATAGAACCTTACCTAGTGAGATGACCAAAATTATTTCGTGTGCTGCCTAAAAGCAGCTTTTTCTTATTTTTTCTCCCATTATAGATTTTAAGTATACAACATATCAAACTTTTCAATAAATGTTCCTTCACTTAACTAGTAAATTCTTTTCTTCACTCACAGGGTGACATGGAAAAACCCTCAACACAAACTGCACTAGTTGAATTGTTCCTCAGAATTAACTTAAACTTGGAAAACATTTAAAAAATGCATAAACTAAATTGAGTAATTTGTGGATTTGATTAATGATCAAATGTCTGAGTTCTCTGAAGTTATTTCAAGAACATTTGCCATTAAAATTTGATCAAACGGGTATAGACATTTTAATTGAAATTAAAATTAAACTAAATATGACAGTCATAGTTGAAAGCTGGAATGTAAATTAATGTTACATGCTGATGGAAGAACCTTACAAAGTGGCTGTTACAGGAAACTCAGTGCTATCTTAAATCTTACATTTCAAAGACAAACTCAGTTATCATAATATCACAATTTATTTTTAACTAACATGAGGAAGTTAGTAAAGTGACAATAAAACTATTAGACTTAAATAACTATCAGGTAATTAATTTTGTTTCCTACAAATATTTTGTTGTACATTTTTATTTTTATAGAAAAAGCAAGCAATTTACTGTCTGATAAGTTATGAGATCACTTACTGGACAGTTGACATTAGATGGATCTTATCTGGAAAAAAAAAAACAAAAAGGGAAGGTGCTTCTGCAATAGGTCCTCAGCCTTGCAGAACAGAAAAGAAATTTCTTAAAATGCAGATGGCAAAATGGACATTTTGGTCAGGCTTCCGATGGTTGTCTCTAAATTGTCATCTAAATAAGCATTTTAAAGCCAGGTGTGTGGATTAGAATTATATAAAGGGTGCAACTAACAGCACTTTACTGTGATCTCAGGTGGGATTGTGGAGTGGGCCTTCTTATATTCCCTTTGAGATGTGAATATTCTTATTTGCTACCTTTATGTACAGACTAGAATCCTTCAGGCTGGCCAAACTCCATGTCCGAGACAGGAGTAGGTGGATGCAAGAGATGGTTTCATGTGGCAGCTACGTACCATCCTCTGAACTGTTTTGTTAACTTAGCAGTTCAGAAAATCAGCCACAGCAAATAATTAAGGACCTTTCATTTCCTCCAAAGGACAGGATGTTTCCTGTTAATGTGCTTAATGCCTCTCGGATTTTCTCTTTCTCCCTCTTTGCTTAAGAGTCATTGTAGTGAATGGGCAGCAGAAAAAGTGATTTATATTTCAATTTTTATATGAACGTGGATTTATACTGCTCTAAAAATTAGACATGAAGTTATTATGCACATATAATCTATTCTATTTTTATAAATATGTGAATGGATCAACTGTTACTTTGACGATGTATGTAAACATAGTTGAATAATAATTTAAATTCAAGAGGGAAAAGATCAGAGTAAAACAAGCTTGAAATATTTAAACAGTCCATACAATTAGTGTCACATTGACTACGACTGATTCAGAATTCTTTGGGATTTTGACAAGTAGTTTTCAATTAGAAAAAATAATAAGTGTGCAGGATATGTTTATTTTATGTATTTACTGAGATAACTGTCTTGGAAATTGTTCTGCATTAAGTACTTCTGGCTACATTTCTCTTCTTACATTTTCTACCTTAGGAGAAATGGCCTCTTCTCCTGGGTAACTGTTGATAGGACTAGAGAGAATGGCCTCAAGTTGCGCCCGGGGAGGTTTGGGTTGGACATGAGGAAAAATTTCTTCTCTGAAGGAGTGGTCAGGCACTGAAATAGGCTGCCCAGAGAAATGGAGTCACTTGCTTTGGAGATGCCTGAGAAACATTTAGATGCTGTACTGAGGGACATGGTTTAGTGGGGAAATATTGGTGATAGGTGGACAATTGGACTAGATGATCTTAGAGGCCTTTTCCAACCTTGAAGATTCTTTGATTCTAAATCCAGGAATAATTCTAATTCTAATAATTCTAGATTATTACTTTCCTATCTTAATATAAAATCTTCTAAAAATACTTCAAAATTCTCAGTTTTGTTGCATAAAAAAAGCTTTAGGAGGAATATTTATGATAATTCTGATGTGCCTACCCAGGAGCCCAAGAACACTTCCACTAGGAAGACTTAATGTTTTGATGTTTTATGGCTGAGCTTTGTACAGTAACATAAATATGCTTCCCACTTAGCTACAAGACTCTGAAGATGATTATTGCTTCCGTTATTATATTTAAGTCTGCAGTATTTCCTGCTTCTATTGTGAAGTTACAAATTATAGTGCCTTGATGCAGCAAATGTTATTTTATTTCTGTAACGATGTAAAAACCCAAGGTATTGCTGTTGTTGTTATGATCCCAGCTACCTGCATCAAGTGCTTGCTTTATTTTTTACCATTAGGCCTCTCTACTTTTCAAAGGCTTCCCATGAATTAAAGAAGTAGTCACTATTAAAGTAGTTGAATTGAACTGAAGTAGTCACTATCAGGGACAAGTATTTGAATTACTTCTCTGAGAAGGTGTTAACACAGGTGTAGAAAAAAAACATCGGGTTGGTACTGTGAGGTGCACTGTAGAAAGGAAACAGTGACTAAGAACATTGAACAAATTATATCTCTGTTATATGTTTTGGATATATATTTTCTTTGACATCTTTATTTTTTTAACTCTTTTAACCCTTTCCATTTAAAGTTTATTTCTCTAAAATATAGTTTTTTTGCCTTGTTGACTACATAAGTATTTGTCCTTGTCTCTGCAAAAAAATATTTGCTCATACTGGAAAAAAAATAGTCAAAATATTTTCTTCTACAAAATCCCTCCCATTTCTCATGGTAGAACACAAAGCTCACAGTTGATGGAATTAAGCTATTTAGCTTCTATAAAGACTTCCCTTCGGAATAACAGCATGATCAAGTTTCTCTGTAGATGCTTAGAGAGACAAATATAGTTAGCTCCACTTATTACATTCTGGATCTTGTAAGATATGCTTCATGACCTCAAATGATTATACTTCAGTTATAATTTTGTAAAAAAAAATACATATATTTGTTAATAATAAACATAAAATGTTATTCAGATGGCTTAATTATTATTAACCCGTGCTCCTACACATAAAAAATTGCATATGGAAAATTATTAAACGCAGAGGAAATAAGAATTTAATTATTGTAATAAGAGTTTAAATATTGCCTCCATTTGCAAATTTCAGAGCCATTCACATGTGAATGGTATAGTTTCCCAGATTTTGTTAGATGAAAATGTTCTGAAGATCTATAACAGCACAAACCAAAATGAATGGATGTAATGATTCCTACAGTTTATCTGACCAGCAGGGTGCTTTTTTTTTTTTTTTTTTTCTTATGGTGGTTGCTTGGCTCTTCTAGCTTCATAGTTCTTGCTAGGAGATTCCCAAATTATATTCTCTTGCAGTAGGACAACCTGCATTGATTGCATGAAAACAAATTATTTAATCAAAACATGAATTTTCTTTTTACTTCATTGCTTCTTTTTTTCTCTTTCCTTTCTCCTCCCCTACATAAGTGAAATCCTATTTCCAGGCACATCCTTTGTCTCACCTTAGATCTTTCTCTTAGGCACCCGCCCTTAGCTGTGTATTAACAGCATCAGCTTACTGACCCTTAATACCAGCCATGGTGCTATTACAGAGGATGCTTACAATTTTACTTAGGGTTCCTTTTAAGAAACAAAATACCTATGTGCATAGTGTGTACTTTTTTTTTTGTCATGCATTCAAGATATTTTTTTGGAAGGAAAGAAAAATAAGAATGAGGAATGTGTGGTATTCATTAAGGAATTTAAATTTGGAGTGTTTAATCTTTTAGCTTGTATTTTGTATCTTTGTTCTTTTTTTTTTTTTTTTTTT
>PPHD01004222.1:1338-29114 GCA_002909625.1 Bambusicola thoracicus | reverse complement strand
AGCTTGTGTCACAGTATTAGGGCTGCTCACTACAGACTGATACAACTGATGAAGAAGGCAGACATAATTAAGTGTCATTCCCTTTGGGTTGAGGTGCATACTGACAGTGGTCAAACACCCTGAGCTGGTGTGGATTTAATAGTTCTTCCACTATTGCTTCTGTGGTCTTCATACTTGTGTTTGTGAGTGAGTGGTGAGGGAAAGAACGAGGAGGTGATCAGAGGAGAAAGAGGTGGCTGTAGAGAAGCTTGTTCCAAAAAGTGTGGGAGGGTAGAGTAATGTAAATGAGATTTTTTTTTTTTCAGACTCATAGAGCTTTACTTTTTATTGATTTGGACAAATAATAGCTTAGCAAAATGTGCTACTTCTGTCTACATAGAAGATTGTGCTTGCACTAATTTAATGTTATTAACATTGTATTGAGTAAAATGTGAAGTCATTGTTTTCATCTGAAGATAGAGAAATATTACTGGGAAGACTGTTTAGAATTTCAGTCTGCAATAATAACTTGGTTTATTAATGTTTGGGAGGAGAGGTAAGCTATTTTGTAAAAGATGTTATAAAATTCAGGGCATTCACTTTTTTTTTTTCAATTTCTTCAACGATACAATTTTTTTTTTTTCTTTCTCCAGACCTTTCTCTTCTTGGCAGCTACAGACCCAAGAGAGCCAAAGTGAGTATTCTGTAGTACTGTTATTTACAAACTGGTTTTGGGGAGGAAGCTGAGTGAGAAGGTTTGTTCTGTGTAGGTATTTTTGGAACTATCTACCGCACTACCAAAAGCAAGACAAAGGATATTTAAAATCTGATATGTCTGTTTATCCCTGCTGATGGGCTATTTTGAAATACAAATGTGAAACAATGCTCTGTAAGATGTCTGTGCCTGCAGGTAAAGTACTTCTCCTTGGCATTAAGGCTTGTGATAAGACTGTAGCAGAGCCTTTAGAAGCGGCTTATAGTAATCTTCCCAGTCATTCTGAGATCCAACCTTTTTCCAGAATATTATGCAAAGGTAGCTCAAGCACAAATGGCAAGCCACTATTTTGTCATTTCACATTTAATTGTTAAGATTTTGGCTGCTTTGTGAAAAGTGGATCTGAAGATAATGTCAGGGATCTATCTTGTTCTGTTGTAAACGAGGGTAACCCATGGAGACATCTGCATGGTGCACTTCAGATTAAGAGGTGCGATGAAAGGAGTAATGGGAGGGCTAAAGGTTGACTGGAGGATGAGCAGGTAGATGGGAGTTTTTCCTGAAGGAGGAAAAAGTCATGGGAAAAAATAAATCTAAACAAGGGTCCCAGACTGAGGGGAGGCCTGAGACTTATTGGTTTAGACTCTGGGGCATCCCTCTGAATCTCTGAGGATCCTGTGAGATGGAAGGATTTAAACTGTGCAGAGTAAGGAGATAGGCAGCCTGAAAATCAGGCTTTGCCGTAATATGGCATGTTAGATACCAGCAGGGATCACTTGCTAGTTTAAACTAGGGCTCGTTTTGCAAAACGGGGATCTTTGCTCTTCTCCAGCAGGTGGATATCCCTGCATGTATGGAAAGCCTGTAACCCTTCAGTTTAAAAAATAAAACTGTACGTCTTGATATTCATAATACATTTTAGCAAGGTTTTGTGTTTTTTCTTCTTGCTGCTTTTCACAGGCAAGATCTACTCATGGGAAAGACTGTGACAGTTCTTCTGGTGTTTGTAATGAGGATGTGATCTCCGGTTCGCCCAACAGACTGGCCCGTTCTGGTGGTTCATTAGTGCATTCAGCTCCTTCAGCATTTCAGAAGCATTCTCAAAGTTCTGTTCTAAATCGATCTTCTCTAAGGGAAAGGTAATGACTTGTTTTTGTTTGTGAAATTCTGGAGTCGTTAAAAAGAGCAGATGATAACAGTACTTGCGTGACTATAGGTTTCGTGTTTGGAGGTATACAGGATGAAAAGACAGGAAATCTTTCCCCGTCAACTATCTTGCATTTGCCTTTTTATCAGGAGCTGTGTTTGCCATCAACTCTCTGCTTAATGAATACAATACAAATAATATGGCAATGAAAAGGCTCTTTGACCTCTCTGTTGCTGACCTCCCTGAAACAATAAAGCTTCTGATTACGTGTCCCCAGTGTCCACCAGATCTGAAATAGGGGAAACTTAAATAGGTAAATAATTAATGTTTCAGAGGGCATTAGACTATCAGGGATACAAATATAAATATATGACAAGCAGGATGTTTTAGAGCTATTTGGAAGCCCGTTTTCCTTCTGTCCTTTTCACCTTAGTGTTTGTAAGTATGTGCTTCTGGTTGTGCTATACTCAAATATGTGACTAGTTTGAGTAATGTCCACGGGCCAGCTTTAATACAGTAAGCGTATTTACAGACTGAGATGATTCTTCTGCTTTGTTTTAAGCTGAAGTATTGGCCTCTGTAGCAATTCTGTGTACATTCATTTCTCTATATGTTCATTTTTCTTTTTTCTGTCCTCCAATATTAATATCCTGTAATTTGGTAGATTTCAATCCTTAGGTGAGTATGTAGGGCACGTATAGAAGTTCCAGTGTCTTGAGAGAGTGAAACAGAAGAAATTTCAACAAGTAACAGTTTTTTCATGTTTAAGCACTCCAGTCCTTCAAGGACAGTATTCCCTACTTCCTGCTGAGATGAATGTGTCCTTGGTACACGATGTTCCTGCTGTACATTTGGCTTAATAGGTTACTAGATGGCTTTCCAGGGATAGAGAAGTTGTATACAAATCTGGGCCTGAATACCCAAAACAATTTGAAGATGTTGGGGATCAACCTGATGTCCTGTCCCTGATTTTGAAGTATTTATCTAAAGCTATACTTGTGTATGTATTTTGACAGCAAGTTTGCACTCATTCCAGACTCTTTTCTCCATATTACTATTGGTACTTCATTTAGTGAGTGCTCAAAGGGTGCATTTTGTGGCCTATGCACACTCTAATACTTTTTTTCCAAAAAAAGAGAACTATCTCAGCTTTCTCTTTAAAAAGAAAAATGGCAGGTGGCCAGTGGGGATTGAATTTTTTAGTACTCATACAGATCAAGTTGGTGGTTTAACATCTTCCTCTGCTTGAAAACTTGCTTGGTTGTTGTTCTGTGTAGCAGTATTTCCTGTGAGCTGTTATGTGAGAATTAGGATGTCTTTGGGTTCAGAGGAAGTGCTTTTTTTTTTATCACCTTGGCTACCTCCCAGCGTTCTCTCATGTGGTCTATCTCCCCTTCTGCCATTGTGCACTAGTTACCCATGTCTTGGTAAGAGATTGTAATGGTGATTGTTTATTTGTTTATTTAATAGACTATATTTAAAGATGACCAAGTCTTTTGTATTGATAGCAGGAAAATCTTGTGTGTTGTGAGCCACTGTTACTCAGTAAGTTAGTCATTCTCCAGGTCATCTTAAAATCATCTGAATGTTCTTGCCTTTTCTCATTACCAGCCCCTCTCTCCAGAAGAGATGAGTGATTTTTGAAGTTAGCTTTTCTTTTTAGAACAAATATTCTTAGTTCTTCAGAGACGTAGCATCTCTTTATGTTAAAGACCTGGATATTTACTTCTGACACTAAAAAAAAAAAAAAAAAAAAAAAGAGGAAGTAAAGGGTATATTCTGGAAAGTTCAATCTTTGTGTTCATGCTGTTGAAATACCAATGGATTGAGCTGACTGTGTGCAGACTTGTAGTTGGAATGACAAGCGTGGATCAGAAGTCAGTGTTTGGAAATGCATGCAAATGCTGTTCTATAGATTATAGAAATACAGAAAAT
Source organism: Bambusicola thoracicus (assembly GCA_002909625.1). Classification (NCBI taxonomy): domain Eukaryota; kingdom Metazoa; phylum Chordata; class Aves; order Galliformes; family Phasianidae; genus Bambusicola; species Bambusicola thoracicus. The sequence continues at coordinate 25,338 of PPHD01004222.1, read as the reverse complement.
CACAACTATTGGATGTATGGCAGTTTTAGAGTATTTGCAAGAAGGCAGTCTTATCTGACAGTGATTTGATGGTTATTTCCTCAATCGTATTTTGGATTACAAAGACAAATAGCTTCACATATACATACTATTTATTCATCTGATCAATCCATGGTCAATACAGAACTTGACAACTTACCTCTTTCTTCCCTTTTTTGTTTTGAAGTGAGTATGAAGTGAGTGTCTGCCATTCTGGGAGTACTTCCCCAGAACCCTGCTTGTATAGTTGTTAAGCCATTGCAATACCTTTTGGTGATACAGAAGTTTGGGGTCTTGCATAATGCCCTCTCAGGGACTTTGCACCCTTTGTAGCAGTTACCACTCCTTTCATGTGAGCCTTTTTGAGAGATCTCAAATCAATGCTCTTCCTTTTTCCACTGAAGTTGAGCCAGAAGCAGAACTGTAAGCAGATTGACTGTTGGACAAGGCTCCAAAGTTTTGAATATTTATTTTTCGTATTTTATTCTTACATATTTTGTTATTTAGGTCACTTCAAGAAAGCATTTGCTGCGTTGCAAACTGACTCAAAATAGGGTGATGAGGCTGTGCATCTTCATGCCCTATTTTGGTTTTTATCTCCTATGCAGAGCAATGATGCATGCATGCTCTTTCCTGTTCATGATGTCTGGCCAGCCTCAGTCAGTGTGGTTAAAATGTTATTTGCCCCCACAGACTGGTTGTTTGTGCATAGGTGCTTTGTGAAAGCATTAGAACTGCTGCAGAAAAGGAAAATTTGACTTCAGTTCTTGCTTTTATAGTGCCTGTATATCATCACGCGTGCCTAGAGGGTGGTGGTTTTCTTGTGGACTTGCAAGCTTAGCCTTCCTTGCAGCACTGAAATCTGCAGCAAGATACAAAGCTAAAGTCATCCTTCTGTAAAGAAAAGTAAGCTAGTGATAGAAGTCCTCTGAGTGGAGCTATATGATGGCACAAAAGAAATTCTTCTCTCAAGAGACTACAACAGTCATAGCAGTATTTGATCATTTCTCCTATGTTGAGAGACAAAGCTATTTCTCATGCATTTGAGATCAATGGATTTTTTTTTTTTATTGATCTGAAGAGTAATCCCTTCCAGAGCAAAGGCCATTCCCGTGTCTTTTTGAGGTTCTGGTTGTTCTGCTGAAATGTGATCTTACCTACTGTAAAATCTAACAGAAATCCAAGTTCTGTTCGAAGCAAGACAGAGGTTAACTGTTTGGATCAGATAGCTTCTGCAATATTCCTATACTGGTTTTCTACAGTCTTTTTCTATTGTCTTTTTCCGAGTAGTAGGAAAATATCAGCGTGAAATGCCATACTGGATCCTACTAAATCCTGACCGCAGGTAGTTAACCTTATATTTTAGAAAGCAAAATGCATCCTAACCTAAGGTTTACTTCTGTGAGAATGAATGCTAAGTTCTGAGAGCTTACTGCTACAAATTGGAACTCTAAATAATTTAGCAGACTTCTCAGAAGGCGGGTTGCTCTGGGAAGAGACTGCAGCTTGGTCTCCTGCTTGATTTTAGCCAAATATTTTGGAAGTTGTGGAATTGAGTTTCGCAGTAAAGTGGTTCTCAAATCTTTTGGGTTTATCATTCTCACCTTTTGAGGAAGCTTTCATGTTTTGCATTCTCTAAGTTGAATTCTGGGAGCAGCACTCATAGATCAGTTATTGCATACCATAGATTACAAAGACTGTAGCACAGAAGCCTCGTTTCATGTTTTTAACCAACTTCTATACTATTTATCAACTTCATTGCTCAGCAGGTAAATTTGAAAGTTAGTGATGTCAGAACTTTTTGGCATATGAATAAACATATTCAGAGAAGTGGGAAAGCTGCCAAAGACTGCAAGGAAGTGCAGCCCATTACTGGCATCCTAAACATCAAGGACAAGAGTGGCTAGAACTTCTGGTGGGATTGTTGGGCCTGTGGTTGAGATCTTGAGCTGCAGTGTTGAGCTTGGAAGCTGTCTGCCTATTGGAACTCATGTAATACAGGAGGATGATTGATCTTGCCCCAGTTTTAAAGGCTAGAGCTGAAGCTTAGGAAGGGAAAAGAAGGCATTTGTGAATTTTACATCCCTGCACTGAAGGTGTAACAATAAACAGGGCTTTTGAAAATAAGGGAAACTCTTTAGAATGAGTTGCATTTTTTTTTTTTCTGCTGGTTGTTTTTGTTTGTTCTTAATTCTTTACTGAAGAGGAAGAGCAGCTGTCAGCTTCTGCTTCCAAATGCTGAAGCTGTTCTTTGATGTAAGGCATTGGCTGTGCATGGTTGTTTCTGCTCCATAGTAGGTATCCTGGCATTGTGGAAGCAGCCTACTTCCTTCACTTCAAATATTGTGAGATTGTAAGGATTTTCACATTGTTACGTTTTCATTACAATTCATATAAGAGTATGTACCAATATAGTCTCTGAAACACTTTTGCACTGGTACAGCTGCATCTGTACTAAGGTTTATAGCCATCAGGTATTTTAAGAAAAGGCAGAACAAAATGGTATCCTTTATGAGGTAGACCAGTGAAGCTGTTAAGTGCAGCTCAGCCATTCTGTTGTGCCTCCATTGCAGACCAGCATGTACTGAGTACCAAGTTCATCTTGGTTCGTGTCCTTTTGAGCAAGTATAAAGTGACTTCTCCACTTTCTGTGCACGCTCATAAACATCCTGACTGTAAAATCTGTGACTCTTTTTTTCCATTTCAGAGTTAAATATATTTGGGTTTCCTGAGAATCTCTTTTGCTCCATGCACAAATTCTTGTAAGATTGTTGTTTTCGAGGTTATACTTATCTTAAGAGTTATTTCTTTTCTCCCTTCCCCCCAATTACAGTAGCATCCTCTCCAATTGTGAATCTGGTACCACAGTACTTCATTGATTTCTGTCCTCTGATAGTTTGTCCTTGTATGTGGTTTTGCTCAGCGTGAAGTCTGTATCTTTGAAGCTGATGAATTCTTCATGGAGGCCAGATGCACAGAGTTGTTCACAAGGCTGGGAGGTGCGATGGTGAGGGAAGGGGGCACAGTAGGCATTGCAAATATCTGCAGCAGGCTTTGGCGTTAATTCTCCCGATCTGAAATGTATCAGTATCTCCTGCTGAAATGTGATATTAACATTTTTGCTATGTGCAAGCGAATGATTGGGTTGTCTGACATTTGAAAATTCCCATTTATTACCGCTCTCAAGTTTGCAAGCTGCTGTTTGACTGGAGTACGTGGATGGATGTATTCAGTTTGTATTTCCAGTGGAGTATTTCGTCCTAATGGATAAAATTGTATGCAAAAACCAGCTTTAATCTTTAACACAAGATCTAGACTGTGCTTGGCTTCTTTTTTCTTCTATCAAGGTAGATGTTGTCTGCATGACCTTAAAAAAAAGCCTTATCTCATAAAGAGTATAAATGCCTTTAGTCACATTACAAGGGAAAATGGTTCTGTTTCCTTGATCGTACTCGACACAACATCTTTGAAATTAATCTTGAGAAGTTCTCTGATTGATCTGGCTTTTTCTAGGTCACTGAGCTATATTTCCAAAGTGTTTATACAATCTATTGGAATCAATAAACAATTTAAACTGATGTAACTGCAGAATGTTTGCAAGTCCCAGGGAAAATTGAAAGTATGACAAAGAATACAGCTGTAGAAGTTTATTTTGTTTATCAGGACAAACAGTCATTGAAGTGAAATGACTTTCCTTTCAACGTTGTGGTACAATACTGACACCTTAATCACATAAATAAGTAAGCAGTCTTTTCAAAAGCACGGTATTGGTCATGGTAGGCAAACAGAATCTTGTTTATGGCTTAAGGAGCTGTGCTCTAACGCCTGCTTTTAATACGTTTCCAGTAGGAGAGTTAGGGGATCATAAAAAGGTTTCACTTCAGGTTATGGGTGTTACATTTCAAGGCAGGAATTTATTCTAGTTTGCATTTTGGTGGATGTAAATATTAACGTTATGACTTCAAGTGTCGTTTAGACTCAATAGTTATTACTAAAATTAGACAACGGCGATACTAGCAAAACTAATTAAAATAAGCTGATACTGCTTTTAATCATACTTAAGGTTTTGATTCTATTTTTCCCTTGATAAATTAAGATTGGGATGTATGCGAGTGGCCAACATTTCTTATACCACAGCGCACACTAGTGGATCGATCAATGAAATCACCAGGAGAAGGAAATCTAATGGTTCTTGATTGAAGTAATTTGATTTTCTTCTCGCAGACGTAGCCAGATATTTTCTAAATGAATACAGTGGCAAAGTGTGTTTTCTTTTTCCAAAAGTAAATGCCCATATCTCCGAGGGTATTTGTAAATTTGAGATTAATAACAATGATCTGAAATCTTACATAGGAATTTCATAACATTTATTTCCCCAAGGTAATGTGTTCCAGCTTCTCACTGCCAGCAACCTGGGTTTGGAAGAGCAGCAGCCACTGTATAAATATGAGGGAAATGCCAAACTTCATGACTCTAGCTTTTATTTCTTAAATGGAAAAGACTCACTGCATCTAGAATGCAGATTGTTTTAAACATGTGCTTTGGATGTTCCTTAATATTAGTGTTTGTAAGGGCTGATTGAAAGCCATGAGATGTTTTTAGGAGCTTTTTCACTCCTGCCTGATCTGATTCATTCCAAGTAGTGTGTTTTAGCATGACTGCAGGGTTGGGGTTTTGTTCAAAACACTGCTAGTGACAGAGCACACCCCTTGTAATGCTGGACATCAAACTGAGTTTGACTGTGTTAAGGAAATGAATGTTCCTGCCTGCCTAAATGACTTAGACCTCTATTTTCTATAAAGTCAATGCTTCCTTCTCTTAACAAAATTCACACAAACAGCTTTTCTTTTAGGAAAAATTATGTGAGGACTTTTAATGCAACAAATCCTTACGTTCTATATGCAGAGTAATTGAACTATATGGATTTGCCATACATGCTGTTGGATTTGAAATTAATTGTGAATGTTTAGGATGCTAATATGGATGTTGTTATAGCCAGCTCTGTGAAAATCCTCGCCTGTAATGAACCAAAGATAAACAATGTTGGATGTCATTAGAAATACAGAAAATACATCCCCCCCTATAGATTATATGATTCATTCTCACAATATTGTGCCATTTATTGGCACCCTTTCTTGGAGAAAAATAGGAGCATTCAGAAATGGATGATTTGATTTAAGGAAACTCATAAATGGACTGAAAATATTGGGGCTGCTTAGAATAGAGAGATTTTGGAGAGCTAAGCAATAATAAAGGAGCCTGTGTTAATTATACACTGTACAATAAAAGAAGCAAAAGCAGAGAACTACTCACTTTCTTCTTGTATTGTTGTATAATAACAGAAGATATGAGAAATGGGCAGAAAGGCTCATAGCCCCAGTCCAGCTGATCTACAGTTGGTGCTTGGCTGGTGACCCATATTCATACTTAGCACAAGTTTTTGTTTTATTTTCTTGGTGCAAATGAGGTTCTTGGATGTTAGGAAACACAGAAATGAAGATGCACAGTCCTGATTTGGCACCCTGTTTCTATTCGCTCCGACATTTTTACTTACACAGTCTCTTAACTCCTTTTTCCCCACTGAATTCATTCTTGGTGTTTTCTCGTTTGTTGGTTGGTTTTAATAATACATGTTTGAGTGTACTGAAGTCTGGAGATTGGTGTGTCAATAATCCTATTCTTAACGTCTTGATTGCATCCCCTAATAATCTGAGAATGGCTGCTGTGAAACTTCTGCCAGCTTCTGAACTTGCTGAGAAGGATGAGAACCTTCTTTTTTTTTTTTTTTTTTTTTTTCTTGAATATACCAGGGGGGAAAAAAGTTCTGCAAAACATAAAAGAGGATCCAAAAGTGTCTGTGGGTTTTAAGTCGCCCATATCAAGCAAACTACTTTTATTTTTGATGTTAAAACAAAAAAGAGCAGCTTAAGATGAATTTGCATCCTATGAAATCAGGATTGTAAATCTGCAGTTTTTGAACTCCGTGGGCTTCCCTATTTGCATTGGGGTTATCTTTCTGTTGATTTATTCCAGTGGAAAGAATTTCTTGTGCGTATTATTGGCTTTAAAAAGAGCAAAATGAAACCCGATCACTGGGTATAGCATAACTGTATAGCTTTTCTCTTCTGTAGGAAGAAACAGGCATTACAGAAATATTACTTGTTACAAAATCATCAACGTTTTCTGTGCTTTGTATCTTATGCTGGAATTGTAGATGCACGTTGTTTATATGCAGGGCTTCAAAATGTTTATTTCCTTGTACTCCAGAGGCAAAAAAAATCAAATCCTAAACATTGTGTGTTCCAAATAGAAGGAGGTTATGCATGCTTTGTAATTTTTAGCAAATAGCATAAAAAATGGAGGGAAAAAAGCATGTTAGAGCTTTTCAGCTTGCAACTATTTCTTCTTTTTGTGTTGTTTTTTTTTTCCCTCTTGCAGGTTTAACTCTGGTTGGCCTCCACCAGCAAATGGGGATGAGATCCATAAGAGAGTGAAAAATATTTTAAGGACACACAGTGCCAGAGAGCGCCTCGTGTTTGTAAGTCTGACTGCACAATAAGTCCTTTCTTCTTTCTAAGGTGATTGAGGAAGACAATTAATTGTGCTTATACTTTTGAATTTATTATGGTGTTGTCTTTTGAGGCGCACTTGATTGTAGAAATGTGAATTTAAGCTGAACTCTTTCTTACTGTTTTCAATAGTCTCCTTATGTGAAGCTTTTATGGACAGGTGGCAACCTCATAAGGGTATAGAGGACAATTAAATTTTCTTATATCTGATTCCTCTGCTTTCAGTGTAAGCAAAAAATGTTAGAGATCTATTGTAGAACACCATGGCTTAACATGTTGTGCATCTGCACGTAAACAGCTGCTGGTGTCCAGCTGTTTGTAGAGCTAATATTATTCTCCAGTTGTGTGTAGATTTTTTTTTTTTGCCTCCCTTTAATTACCTGGCTCTAAATGAAATATAGCAACATTAAGCCTGGGATCAGAATCTTTTGTCCTTGAGTCTGATGGAGTTTTGAAGTCTGATTTTAGTCAGTCATTTTTTGCCACTGCAATTTTGAGAAACCCACTCATAGCACAGGATCTCCCTCAGCAAAGCATTTGTAAAAGATTGTTCATCTGCAGACAACTTAGGGGTCTGGAGTGTGAGATGAGGTAAAAGAAAGGTGAAAGGATATAAGGGTGAGAGTAGGTAAGATATAGATAAGGAGCTCCAATGAAATTATTTTTTTTGTCTGACAATCTACCACACTGATGTTATTGATTGCTTCACAGAGGCGAACCTCTCAAAGTGGGGAAAGATCTTTTTTTTGCTTCAGTTTTCTTAGAAAAGGGAGTGTTGACAGAAATCTGGTTTGCTGCAGTTTTAGGCTGCTGTTGTCCCCAGCTGTCCACCTCACCCCTCTGCCAGAGTTTACTGTGTCTATGGAAAGCATGATAAAGTGTGGGAGAGCCGTGGTCTCCCCACCTCACATTTCAATGCAGAAAAAGGTAGGTGTACCAGTAGTGCACCAACAATAGAGCTCTGCTGACTGAGATGCAACAACTACCGTAAACTCTTGGCAGAGAGCTGGGGCAAAAAAAAACAGCGTTGTTGTCTTAATCTGCTGCTGCATGATTTACTGAAGAACATCTGCCTTGGCTCTGAAGTCTTGATTTATTTACTTATTTATTTTCCCAGCTGTAGCCATCTTGGGCAGCTACTTGTGTTGTCTCTGTACTGTCTTAATCTGATTATTTTCTCAATTCTGGTCAATCTTTATTTTCAGTTTAGTTGATGTGCTTTTCATTTTCAACTATGAAAAAGGTTTTTCTCATGCAAGCTAAGATTGTTTGATCCAATCTTTGTGCCTTCCTCAGTTCGTATCCAGAAGTGATGACTTTGTAAGCTGCCAAAAATCTAGACTGCACTGTTATGCAGTGGATGGATGAGGTAAACAGGTCATCTTGACAGTGAGGGTTTAGCAAAGGAAGCGTAGAGAAACATTTAGATGAGGGACGTGGTTTAGTGGGAAGTACTGGTGGTAGGCGGGTGGTTGGACTGGATGATCTTAGAGGTCTTTTCCAACCTTGATGATTCTGTGTACTTGCAGTGGGGTGAGTGGATTTCTGGCTCCAGTTTGCATGCTCTTCCAAACTTTGAAAGGTTAAAAAATATCTCTTACTCTGTTTTATTCCAAAGAACGTAATGCTGAACAACCATTCCCAGAAGCATCCATCTGCGTTTTCCAAAATTTTGTTTCCATAGTGCTCTGTAAAAATAGTGTGTCTGGAGCTCTGCTGCAGTTCCTCGGGGTGTCCGCTGTAGCTTTCCACTGTGACATTCTGGCACTATCATAATATTTCCATCTTATTTTTTTGCTTTCCAGAATATAATTTGCCTCTGGCAAATGCTGAAGAGTTTTATTTATTGCTGCGCCCCGTTTTCTCTACTCAGTACTGTGTAGCCTGTGAGTGCTGAAGGAGAAGTTTTCCTGTTTACAAACATGCTTATTACCTGTGTTGCAGTGCAATAAATTGTGTTAGATTTTTCCACGTCCACACTCCTGCCATTCAGCTACTTCTGCATCTTTTTGCTGTCTACCACTGGATTTATTGTCTTTACTCGCAGGCTTGTGTTACCAACAGGTTTGATTATTTTAGCTTCACAATCCTGTTTTCCAGTTATTTCTGATGCAGTGTAAACGGTAGTTTTGTTTACTCATCTTTGCATCAATTAGCTTCTGCTACAAGCATCACTGAATGCCTTCTCTTCAGTAGCATCCTTGCCTTTCAGAGCAGAGTGAACATGGTTGTATTTGTGTGAATGGAATTTCTACCATCCTACCTCAGATGGGCAGCTGGCTTATTTCAAATGAGATATTCAGTCTCATACATACCTGAGAGGGTAAATAAGGGCTTATTTAAGTCTAGATAGCATTTTGGAAGGTAAGATTGCTTTCCAGCAACTCCTAAGAAATCCACTCAAGGGTCCTTATGTGTATTAGAGGTATTTTTAAAAAGTCATTTGAGCGTGTTCTCTGCCCTGTGTATGGAACGGGAAATGTACAGATGTGCAGAATACTTCCGTTAAAATGCATTACATGAATAATGGTAGCTTAGTGCAAAAGCTGTTAGCGGTAAGTTTTTGGTTCTTTCTCCCATCTTTTACAAGAAACAAAAGTAAAGCAGTAAGCAGTAGGTTTCACGGCATTTAACCCGCGTGTTTTGGGGTTATTGAAGCTAGTGCTGTCTGCATGGTTCTTTAGATCTACGATGTCTAGAAATTCTTTCCAGTTTATTACCTGAAAATTATTAGTTGAGTTGTGCTGAACTTAATTAAAAGTGTTCATAAATAGCATTTGGCTCATTACACTTTGTCCCTTTTTCCCCCCCAAGAAATGTAAGCGCTTTAATAGTTTTCTAAGTGGAAAGAAAGTATTTTTGAAATGAGATGATTGTAATCAGAAACCAAGGTAATGAGAACTTGATTTCTGTTGTTTTTTCTAGGATGAAAGTAACTCATCAAAAGGAAACTTGACTAAGAGAAGAGAATCTTCACATAAAGCACGCTTATCCCTAAGTGATCTGCAGAGCAGGTATGGGGTTTTTCTCTGACCACGAAAGAACTGTCATTATAATTTTGCCCCTTAAATACTAAAAAATTCTTTTCCTATTTTGAGCCATGTTATATTAGATTTATCAAGGTATATGTATAACGTGGTCTAGTGATTCAGTGTGTCATATTTCAGAAGACATTTTGAACACCTTGCTTCTATAGGTTAATTATTGTGTTGCCCTCACATTTATAATTAGGTTTTCTTTTGAAAATGTTACTTAAAAAGCACCAGTTGATTTGGTTTTTTTGTCCACTTCAGTAGCATAAGTTCTCAGTACTGATAATCTCTGTGTATGTGCACAGTATTTTGTAGAACAGTTTGTGTACTTCCTAAAGGAGAGCTATGAAGTAATGCGGAGCATTTTTAGGGTTGCATGGATTCTGTTTTTCTTTATGACAAAAGCAGAACTGTGGTGCTGAATTTGAGAAGAGCTTTGACACTTGAGGAAAAAAAAAGGTTTTACTTTGCTAATTAAATGTAGTACAAATTTTTTAAGGTAGGCTTCCTAAATCATCTCTGTATTCTATGAAAAGGAGGCTTAGTTCAGTGTGCAGATCATAGTGAACTTTGACTTGTAATTAGTGTGTTCTAAAAAGTTCATTTACTTGTTGGCTTTTATTAATTCCTGTAATTTACAGCTTCTTCTATGCAAGGGATCTTAGTTAGTCTTGGATTTTTTTCCGTGGATGTGTAGCTGCTGCAGAAGCTGTTAGCATTTCTGTACCTGAGCTCACTCTTGTATTCTGCGTGTAGCCTTTTTGCCTCCTTATCCTTTGTGCAGAGAGATGCTGCAATTAAATTGTGTAGGATGTGTTTCTGAGAGAGAAAGTGCAAGTTTTTGTTCTGAGGCAGCTTTGGGAGTTTGAGATTGATGCTGAGACTGCAGACTATGAAACAAAAGAAGAAACAAATCCTAATACTAGAGAATCAAGAAGTGATGGGTTATGAAATGTGGCACTCAGCTTGGGAAAAGACCATTCCTTGGGTTTAGAGGCCAGCAGCACTAATCCTGTTCACTGAAGGGCGAGACATAAAAGGACTCGAGGACAGTCTGATTGCTGAGCGTTCACCACAGTGCTCATAAACAGGATACAAGGACGGAGACAGAGTTCACAGAAGGACATGGTTCTGTCAACCAAACGTCGGCAGTAAAGCAGGTGATTCAGAACCACTGGGAGTAAGGAAGAGGTCCATGTTTTGTGAAATATTTAGTATATGATTCACTCAGAAAAGAACTTCTGGGACTCTTAAAGGAGATGTATGACGGAACAAAAGCATCTGACAGGTATTTCGGAGTAGGGAGTTGCGTGCAGAAATCCTGCTGTTAATATGATTTGTGAGTGTAATTCCCAGATTGTTTAGCTCAGGTTGTCAGTTCGTTTCCAGTCAAGACAGAGGAGGGACTCTTCTCTAGGTTGGCTCTGTCTGTGTCCACATCAGTGCTAAGCATCTGGTGTGCAAGGAGTAAAACAAAGCTAAAGCATGCATGCTTCCAATTCTTTGTCAGAAGCAGAATAATGAGTTTGTGGAAGTTGCTGTTGCTCTTAGAGACTTTCTTTTACTGCAGTTAAATTGGTTGGATTTTGAGTGTCTCTCTGTAGATTAAGCTTTCAGTAGATGAAAATGAAAGCACAAAGCTGACTACAGGAGATGGGCTCCAAGGAAAATGATGCCAGAGCTGTTTATTGTATATTTGCAAGTTCCATCCTTCTTTGTTGGACTGAGAATTCCGTGTCAGAACTGAGGTGACCCAGACTGGGGAAAGGAGGGGGTAAAAGTTCAGTCGTTGATGGGTGCCCAGAGCATTGACTTGTCTACATTTAACGTAGGCCAATATAACTTTTCTATTGATTTTACCATTTGGTATGTTGGTTTCATTGCTTCCAAACTGTAGAGAGCAGATCACCTTCTCCAGGATGATGAGTAGGTTTAAATTTTCCTCATGCTGTTGGCTGACTTAAAACGTTCAGGCTTTATCTGCAAAAGTGGGAAGCTGACCTTTCCTCCTCCTTTAATATTGTAGCCTAATAGCAATCTTTTTTAATGAGGTATGGGTTGATATCAGCATAATACTACTTTTGTTTTCTGTGGGTGAATAGAAGCTTAGATGCATGAGTTTAAAAAACTCATACTACTGATCTTTGTCTTCTTGACTCACATTTTCCTTTTTTAAATTGAAAACCTTATGATTTAATGCAGCTAGCTACAAGTATTTGTGAGTCCTGTGACAGAAGCGCTCTTCCAATTCTATCATATATGCTTACTAGCATGAAGTTTTGAGGATTGGCTTGACCATAGCAGATTAACAAATTATACGTACATAACAGTCTGAAGCTTCCCTGTGAAACGTAAGCCATTTCCCAAGTGAAGATGGTCACCACAAGCTTCACTTCTCCCATTTCTTTGCCCAAACCGAGAACCTTACTGAAAGGCTGAAGATAACTCAGTCCTAATTTTTAAGTGCCATAAGTGCCTGAATACCTGAGCAGATGTGACAAATGTCACCTCAGTAGTTATTTTCTGCTGATGATCTTTCATCTACTTGTTTCATGCTTTATTGCAGGAAAACGGCTCACTTCATTATATAATACGATCCTTTGTTTTGAAAGTCTCAAGAGAAGGCATGCAGTCATGAAGTTTAGATATACATGCTTCTGATTTGCCTGTGTTTTGTAATGATTTTTCAGAGAAAATTTTATTTCATAGATAAGGGAAATAATTTCTCTAAGCAAACAGGCTGTGTTTGGTATTGAAATGGTGACAAATAAGACGGGGTGGGGAAGGAGCGCTTGATTGCCACTATGTCATAATGTGTTTGGTAGAATACTTAATCCAAGATGCTTCCGATAGAGCACTTTACTGCTGCAACCACAGTAATTTAATATACCCCTGATAGATTGTCTTCATATTGAAATAGCTGCTTGTGGTTACATTTTGACCTTCAAAGGACACAGAAATCCAACTGTGTTGCTCTTGCACGGGCTCGGTGCCTAGTCACACTGCCTATCAAAATACAGCAAAATGACTGCATGCTCTTTGAGAATTAATTCCTTCTGTTTGGGAGGTATTATCAAGTGCACATGGTCAGGTAGGGGAGACTTTGTGTGAATGAATTATGTGGGCTGGGCTCCCAATTCTGGGGAGTAGCTGCAGTGCAGATTTTGTTTCTATTTGGGAAAAGTAATCTGTGGTTAGCAGCTTTACACTTGGATTTCTGCTGGCTTTGTACTTCCGATTCCTCTCATTTATCTTGATTTGATCATTATTTCTTATCTTTTTTTCCCTGTTGACAGTTCACCAGTGCAGCAGAACATCACTGTTCACTTGGATAATGGTGAATTCTGGTCTAACCGTGCAGCTGTATACAAAGGGAAGCCTCACAGAGCGATCTTTGAAGACAGCCTTGGGAAAATATATAGAAACATGTACCGAAAAGCTTCTGGCACCATTTCAGACCAAAAAACATACTCCTGATAGAGATTCAGCTGGAAATGCACAGTACACAGTGTTGATATTTCTTACCAAAACTTTTTTTTATGCGACAAATATTTGTACTCTATTTTTAAGATGTAATTATGGCTGGGCATTTTGGATTTTGGAGAAATGGAGTTTTGGTCTGGGTTGCCAAATAAATGCTATTAGCAGCACTCCCACCACCCCAACACCTCTGCTCCAAATTAAAAGCAAACAAACAAAAAACTTAACAAACAACAGGAAAAAAACATCTGAGCCCTTCCACAGTTGATGGGAATGATGTTGCTCCTTTGAGACTCTCAGAAGACAGCCATTTTAAAGACGAATATGTCTGCTGGACGTTCCTGCCTGACGTAGGTCAGGTTTCAGCCGCAGTCAATTATTATTTAACTAATTAAATCTATGTAGTAACATAAGAAGCAGTAAGTGTTCAGAGAGGGTATCTAATGGGGAGGGCAAGAGTGTTGATATAAATGGGGAGGGCAAGAGTGTTGATATAAATGGCCTGCTTTGGGAAAGAGGGAATTTGAATTGTTTTCTAGAAAATTGGCTTTGGATTGTTTGTTTTTGAGAAAGGCGGGAAGAAGACTCCAACAGTCACCTACAGGCATGCTTTCAAAGAAGTTTTAAGCACCTTGAGTCACAAATTTTCAAATAATCTCCAATTTTAAAAGAAACCTACCCAGATCAGCAGTCTTTGTATTATAAGAAAGGTTTTCTTTACGTACTCTGCGTGTTTGGAAGTTTCCAGGCTTTCTTGAATGTAGTCCTGACATTTGCAAGTATAGTTGTAGTTTTTCAAAATATGAATGGGAAAGGAGTGGGGAGGGGGGAAGACTGGAGCAAGGTAGTCAGCAAGCTCATATGTCTAGTACAGGCCTTCTGAAGTTCATGCATCACAATCCCACCTAATTTGGAGCCCGTTCTTCCCAGCCTGCTGGGATCCTGTTGGCAGAAATCACATCCTTTCTGCTAAAGGCCACCAAATGTTCATCAGCGGTTCAATGCTATCCCGAGGGATGGAACCTTTTCAGCCTTGCATTGAACAGATCCCACATTAGCAAGCCAGGGCAAGTTGCCCATCTATTGAAAAGCCGAATGCTTTAAAAGGGCAAGAGTGTCCATCTCCTGCTTCCTTTTAGAATGGGGAGGGGGAAACACATGCATATTCTGGCTCCTTCCCTAACTAAGTGAACGGGTTCGGTTGTGCCGATGCCATTTTACCTGTTATGATCGGATAAAAGATAAAGCTTGCAGTACAGATGGCAGAACATATGACTGTTACCTGCCAGCATGCCTAGATAAACAAAAAGTTGGTCTACTCTGCCTTCCGTCCTTTAATGCTGAGACAACATAATTGATTTGAGAAAGCAGTTGGTGAGCAATTATGCTGGTGGGAAAGCATGCTGAAAGGCTGTGCGCTTCTGCTTCAGGAAAGGGGACTCTCAGAGGAAGTGTCTTCCATACAGACGTTTCTATTCCTTGTAACAGTTAAGCAAGTTGAAATGGATTAACACTGATCACTTCCTGTCCCTGCTGCCATTTAACACATTAGTGCTTTCAAAGGGCATTAGCTGCACAGCCTTACTCTGTGGATAACTGTTGAGGCACTCTGTGAAGAAGTAGTATGCTTTCTTTTTTTTTTTTGCAGGTGTGAAAAGAAAAACTTAGCTGAGCCATGCCACTGAAGACGTGGTGGCCATGGAGTACTGCGTTACGGGTGCTTGGTATTCTGTCATTAGTCCCATGACCCCACATTAGTCCAGAAAGGAATAGTTTCTGTCTTCCTGCTCTTGGAAAATAAGTTCAAGGCACAAGCAGGGAATGAGAGAGGTTGGAGGTCACTGTGAAAAACCAGGATAAGATTTTGGAGGGATCCAGAGGACCTAACTGTGAAGAATCACAGCATACGGTAAAATGACAACTTTTGATTTTTCATCACAGGCTAAAACTAGATGGGAGAAATAGAAAGCTGAATTCTGTCCATATGAACATTCTCACTGAAGCCTTTGTATGCAGCATAACAAGTGAAGCAGATAGGCTCTGAGTGTCGCTGGCCCTGCTCCAGCTGCAGAGAGAGATGGTGTGTACGTCTTTCTGCATCAGCTGCTGCAGGATATGTGTTTCTCTCTTGGGTCAGAGTCATTCCACAGCTTATATGCTGTGATACTGCACAGTTCTTCTCCAAGCACTGTGCTGGAAATCCAGTTTGGTTAATGGAAAGCTTTTCTATGAAATGTGACTTAAAAACCGAACTACTCTATCTGTCCATAAAATCTGCAAGCCACTTGTTTTTTAAAAGCTTTTGGCCCCTTCCCTGTTTGCTCTGCTAACCCTCCAATTAATATGCATACAGCTCAAGTGCACTGAGCGCTGCTGCTCCTTTGCTACTGCAGCACGCGATAAGTATAGGTTCAGGCAGCGAACCAACATAGTAATAAACTGTAATTGTTTAGTGCACCTTGCCTTCTAATACAATTTAAATCCCTTCTATCAAATGCAAATTTCTAGGTTCCTGAGTGGAGCTTTAAATAGCATTTTCTATGCTCATTCCTTATCTTTTGCCATCCACAAAGTGGTCTGTTAGTGACATTGGGATGGCATCATTCCACCTCCATCATTTTACCTCCTAAAGGAAAGCTGCCTACTCAAATCTAGAAATAATGGGCTAGATTAAGAGAGAATTAGTGGGTTTTTTTGTACAGCCTATCTCTTTCTCTTGCCCTCCCCAAGCTATTATAACCCATGTGTATTATCACCAAATGTTTTTTCAGCATCCAGTATTGCTTGCAGTATGCGGTCTAATCAGTGTAATATTTTAATCACTTTCATTTTAATAAATGAGGAGTCAACTTCCAGCATGCTCCCTTTCCTACAAAGAACTTGATATAGCTTAGGACCGTGGAATGGCTCGCTAGGCGTATAGTTTGTCTACCCATTGGGTTGAATGCCAAATCCTTTGCTGAGTAGCAGTTGCTTTGGAAATCACTTAATCATTGACCTGTTGTGGGTTAAATGCAAAAATATCCAACTTAGTAATGATTTGCCTTATCAAAGTTTTCAACAAGAAGCAGAGAAGCTTAAGTTGGTCTGCTGGGAACAAGAGGCAAAGGGGTGGATGGAGTAAGGAACAGCCTTATGAGATTGATGAGTGGCAATCTGTATGCCAGATCTGAAGAGGGGGGCTGTTATTTAGATTGTACATCATGTTTGAACTTTACTGTTACTTAGTAGCTTGCCAAAATGGAGAGAAATCTACCTATTGGGGTTGGGAACCTATTTCTGGGGATAAAATAACAGAGGTTTTAACTCTGCTCAGTATTAAATAGTCTGGGCTAAATCCCCTTTCACTATTACCTCAGCTGTAAAATGGGAAGTTTGTGCTCTATTGAAGCTTAATTAAATGACTGTAAAGTGCTTTGGGATCCTGAAGTGAATGTTACTGAAATTTTCTTGTTCTTGTTTCCTGGCTGAAAATTCCCATCTTATCTCCACATTACTAAAAAGGCCTTATTCTAACATTTCTAGATTTATTATG
This sequence comes from Bambusicola thoracicus, assembly GCA_002909625.1. Classification (NCBI taxonomy): domain Eukaryota; kingdom Metazoa; phylum Chordata; class Aves; order Galliformes; family Phasianidae; genus Bambusicola; species Bambusicola thoracicus. Next base: position 8,704 of record PPHD01004222.1, on the reverse strand, counting down.
TTTTAATCAGGCAGTTATTAAGCAAGTCTTAAACTTATCAAGGTAGAAACCTTATACATTCATAAGACTATTGAAAAAGACAATGCTTTATCACAGATCTTTACTACAGACATTCCCACAGTGGGCATTATATGCCATTTATGTCTCTTGGATGATCTGGGTTCATCATACGCGTACTTCAAGGTATGCTATCCAGCACTGTTAACATCTGTCACATTGTTTTCATCCCCTCCCCAAGAAGTAAGGTGGTGCAGTGGTGTACGCAGCTTGGCAATGGGAAAGGTTATATGGTGCTAGGCATGGCCTGTTACATAGTGCTGATCTTCCTGATTTTTAAACTTAAGTGTTTTCTGGAACACTGAACTATGCAGCAAAGCTCCTAGCTTTTTAGCAGTGGCTACTTAATTGTATGAACCTTGTAATGTGGAATCTCTGGGTCATAGAAAACCTAACCATTAAGCTAATTACTTCGCTGTTACAGAGTGGTCGTTATCAGGATGCTGACAATGTATCAAGAGATGTTTTTAGGAGGCAAGAAATTTGAGGAAACTTTTGAATTGGTGGAACTTCTTCACTGCTTGGCTGCAGTGAAACCAATTGAATCTAAGAGAGAACAGTGTTTCTGTGGGTTATATTACTGAGCTCCTTCAGTGACAGAAATGGTGCCTGGTTTGGGCGATGGTCTCCAGTAGCAGCAGAGACTGCTCTTTGCCCATTTCCTTTGAGTGTCCATAATTTAGTGTTGTGGGAAGTGATCAAGAGCATCTAATAGGGAATATTAAGCACAAACCCAAATGTTGTTCTTGATTTCTGCTGCCTGCCTATGGAATTGAAGCATCATCAACCATGACCCTTAAAAAGTGGTGGCTGTAGCTCCTTCTGTTAACAGTGTTGGCTTGCTAAAGAGATGTGATTTGTTCCTTGTGTTTGTCTTCAGAGAGAAATTCTCTGAAGTGCAGTGATAATTTGTCTGGATGACAACATGGAGGAACTGTAATCCTTCTCCTTGCTTGATCAATGTGGAGACTGCGCTTTTTCTTTGTGTTTGTTTCCATGCAGCTCTGGGTGACTGCTTCTGACAGAGAGCTCTCTGCAGGTGAGGTGTGCAGATCTGAGCCGCCTTCTCATCTCCTCGGGGGAAGGTGTTGGCTGTTACTAAACAAGGTCCCCTTTGGTTCATAAGGATTTCCTCCTCCCTGTGAAACTTCTTGGGTCAAACATTGGTGTAACAGCATGGAACTGCTGCGATTGGATGGGGCAGGGATGGGATCTGGGAGTGCTTTGGGGAAAGGCTTTCCGTGCTTTCTGCACTTGTATACCAGTCTACACAGCAGCTGTGAAACCCACGGATAGATGTTGAAGTAACAAAAGCACCACTCACGCTGCTGAATTCTAACGGATGTATTTGTATTGTTGCACTGACATCAATTTCAGTTTGCATGTTGCACCGATGGTGTTGTTACTACGACCGCAGTTGCATGAGCTTGTCCCATTGAGCGCTCTACCGGTGAACGTTTGCTAAGAGGTTGCTTTCCCTGTCTGCCTTGTTTTCACCACAGCCATCTACTGTTTACATACATTTTAGCCTCTGTGCCATTTCTGAAGGCTTTATTTGTCTCATTTACGTTTTTGGTTCGGATAATACTTAAATACGAAATCCATCTGGGAGGCATATTGTATACTCACGTTGAGGGGTAAAACCGGTTTTTAATTAAAATTTTATACAGCGCTTGTATTTCACTTTGTCCTGTTTTATTATGAAACACTTCAATCTTCCTCCTAAAACACATATGTCTTGTGCGTTTCAAGATGTTCCTTGTTGCTCATGCAGAACCGCTTTCTGAGCTCTGTCAGCAGAGCGCCATATGTTCTGGGCTTCATTTTGCTTCTCTGGCGTCCGTGTAGGCAGCATATTGCATGTAAGGCAGCTAAGCTCTGCTCCATTCTTGTCTTTGTAAACTTGTCAAGAGATGAAAAAAGCAGGGAGAAGAAAACACTGAATAATACTGGAGTGATTTGAATGATCAATAAGTTACGGCGACGCGGCCAATCAAAACTGAGCCTTCTTGTGTACTTGGGGATTTTCCTTAATGGTGGCTTATGCGCGGCCTTTAAAGTGATGCAGCCCTCAGTGCTCGCCTGTGTTACACCCAGAATGAGTGCTGGAGATTAAGATACAACGCGAGCCATTTGGCAGTGACGGGCATCGTAAGCTCTCTTAATTTTGCACTGATCTGTTAGCATTAAATTTAAACAAATGTGAGTAATAGCAGATGGGTACGTGGAGGGATTGTGCTCCTCCTTGCCGTCTCTTGACTTTGTGGGAAATCACTCCGGCCTGTTTAGATGGCAGGTATTGAAAAGACACAAATCCTGAGACTGATGGTGTCCTTGCGGGGTTCTTTTTTTCAGTTTGGGGTTTTTTTCTCGCTCTTTTTTAATGTCATTTTTCTTACCGATCTATTTCAGTCTCTTCTCTGCCCACTGTAAGCCAGCAGGTACCATCAGTCTTTAATACAGCACCGGTACGTGGGAGCACAGCCCCGACTGCTTATTGATAGTAGTCATACGCTGTCAGATGCTGATCTTATCTGCCAAATGCTTTTCAGCATCGCTGCGGTGACTGTGACAGAGGGCCGAAGTAGTCCTGCAATTCCATTCTTTAATTCCATTCTTTAACCAGAGCTTAAAAATCAACAAGGAGAAAAAGAGGAAAGAAACTCACTAAGCAAGAAAAAGGGATGTGTATTAAAGCGTTCCCCCTTTGCTGAGGTCGGAGGCCGAGGGCTGGGGCTGCTGCTGGGGTGGCAGGAGAGCAAACCTGGCGGAAGTGACAGGCAGCTCCGCTCCTGGGACTCTTATTTACATATGTTTAAAACAAACAGAAAAGCTGCCTTTGTTCCCCAGCAAAATCTATTTACTTGGCATTCAGCCGGTGTATGAGCCGGAACTGCTTTCGTGGAAGATGTCGAAACAAAGCAGCTGACATTTCTGCTGTGATGCGAGGCTGAAGCTAAGATTTGATTTTGAAATATGAAAGTGAACTGAAACTGCCTCCAATTTAAAGGTGGTTTGTTTGGGGTTTTTTTTTTTTAATGACCTTAAAAGTTTTGTGAAGTTTTTCCCCCTTCCCTCTGGGACTGGAAGAAATTATAACAGTAATCTTACTTAGAGCTGGAAGTCTACAGAGACAGTGGCTGTAGGTTAATGAAAAATTGACACTGCTACTTGCCTGTGCTTCCAGCAGAATGTTTTTCCTTCAAACTGATGTGAACTATTGCACTGCGTGAGTTGGTTATAAGCCTCACATATTAAACGGAATGCTTCTTTTGTGGAAGCTACAGGAAGGAGTCAGGGCTGAATGTTTTGCACAACGTTCCTGTTTAGAACGAATGCAACCAAAGAGATGGGGTTCCTAAAACGGTGGCTGTGCTCCTTCTCCCCAGACCTAAAAGTAGAGCCTGCTTGTGCTTGCTTAGTCTAAACCAGAAAGCAGCCAGAGGAATTGCTTCTGGAGGAATCCTCATCATCACCAGGTCAGTGCTGAGTGCTGCTGGCCCAGCCCAGCAGTAGTCCCATGGAGCAGGAGCTGAGTGCTGCATGTAGCAGTGGGACATCCTGCAGCTCCCGGGGTGTTGTTCATGGGTCCCCTTCAGGAGCATTTCTGCCCTGTGCTTCTGGGCAGCTTCTTTTGCAGAAACTGTGCACATAAATGGCACAAACTCAGCAGCTCACACTGACTTGGTTCGTACTCTGACATCTTAATATCTCCGCTCGTTGTCCTTGGCACGGTGGTGCCATCTGGTCTTGCTTGGACAGCTTATCAGTAATACTGTGCCGTGTGATATTTCAGTTCTTGCTTCTGACATCTTGGGCTGCTCCTGAGCGGCACACCGCTGCCTCGGTGCCAGCCTTTGACCAGATGGCACCTGCTGAAATAGCATCTCCCATCCACTGTGATGGAGATGAATAGACAGAGGTGCTGGAAACTTAGAGACTGGGAGGGAAGGCACGATGTGGGATTTTTGGTCAGGAATTGAGGAGCTGCTGGTAGCCCTGCTGCACTTGAATGAATTTAAACCTATAAAAGTCTCTGAAGAGCGCCCAGTGCTTGGTGTATGCTCAGGGGCAGAATCGTTTTCCAACTCTGGGAGTTACAAAACTCACTGGGCGAGGGGAAGGAGGAAAAAAAGTGCATGGCTTTGGGGGCTGGGGTACACTTGGGGAATGGCAAATATTTTTCTCATATGTTAAAATTTTATTTAGACTTACACAGTATTGATTTTTTTTTTCTTCTTTTTTTTAATGAAAAAGACTTGGGAAGGTTTTGTTAGGTAGCGATAAAGAGTTTGGTTAAACACCAGCAGGTTTCACACGTGTGGTTGTGCTGCTCCCCGGAGATGCACCAATGCGCACTGAGAAATCCTCTTGCCAATACCGTCAGCGTTTTGAAACTGCTGCAGCCTGAGGTTAGCGGGGTTGCTCTCTTTTGTCTGGTGTTTAAAACATTGCTTCTGCCCCTGTATTTGGTGTGATAAGATGAATGCACTGAAGGTAAGAAGTTGGCTTTTTGTTATGTGTTGGAGAAATGCTTCTTGACTACGTAATCCAAAATCATTTTAAGCGATCCTCTCCCCACCCAGCAAGGAAGAGGAATAATATGCCCGTGTTGGAAGTGCTGGCTGGTGGGAAAAGGACACATGAGCTGTGGTGTTTGCAGGATCCCATTGCTTGGGATGCCTCAGCCCGGCCCTGGGAACTTGGGGAACGTCCTGCAGTGGTGGGGGCTGCACCAGAGCTGGACTCCAAGTTGAGATTCGTGATACAGATGAAGCAATGCAAAAGCAATTGTAACGTTAAGCTATTTTGTTATTGCTTGCAGTAAAAGTAGGCAATATCTGATACGTTCTTTGGCGTATCGTTATCATTCATTTTGATTTTGCTCAAATGTAAGGAAGGGAATAACCCTACCCAGGGGCAGAAAAAGCAAAAGAAAAGAAGTATGGCCACGTAAGCTCACAGGTGTGTTTGTTTTTATAGTAGCGACCATGAGAGTCCTCCACACCTGCCCATGTCCCCTCCTCTCCCTCAGACCTCTGTGAGTTTTACCTCGATGAAGTTTCCTCCCGTAGGATTACAGGAGTGCAATGCTGCCTGCAGGGATCAGAGCTTGAGATCCTGGGTAGCACCACAGAGCCCAGAAGCAGCTCCCTGCTGTGGTTCACCTGGACACTGATGCCTGCACGCCCTGCTCCCTCTAGCCCAGAAAATGAGCACAAGGAACCAGAGACAACACAGAGCCCTGCTTGCTAACTTACTCTCTGTATGTATGGCATTTCATTTCTTTCCTTTGTAATAAACTGTGCCTACCGTAGCATATATTCTTTTAAATAACATTTTAAAATATTTTCTGGTAAATTAAAGTGATGACATGTTTGTAGGGTTCATTGTTAATTTCATTTCCTTTGGCTCAGCCAGCCAGATAAAATGCAGTGTTATTAATCTTTGTATAAAAGAAGATCCTTTGCCGAACAGTAATAAATGATCTTGATAGATTTGTCAGGAAAATGAATGATAATCATTTGCAGATAGACACAAGCCTAGTATGGAAGATTAATAAGAAAATATGTATTGGCATCGTTAATAACATCTGCTGCCAATGGACTTGTATATTGGTTACAGCCCTGAAAGCGATGCGTTCCCGTTAGGATATTGCAATCCATCAGCACAGTGAGGAGCGAGGCTGCTGCATACTGCGGCGATGACAGCCTGCTCCCCAGGGAGCCTGCCCGTGGTTGTGGCACGGCCGGGCTCTGCCTCCCCATGCACATCTCCTGGGGGTGGTGCTAGAAGTCCCCTGACCTCGTGAATGTGCTCATTCTGTGCTGCTCAGGTGCGAGCCACGGGGAGATGACCGAGGCTGGGATGGAGGGGCTGGAGATGCAAAGGGAGCTCACGTGGGTGTAGGCAGAAGGAAGGAGCAGAGGGGCTGAAATGAGGACTAGCATGAAAAGATGAGTACTCTCCTCATCTCTGGTCTTCAACCAAGAAGGGAAATAGAATCTTTCCCTTCCTTCTGTGACCAAGCTAAGGGATGCAGTCACATCGCTTAAAGTATTTTGCTTTGTTTAACTGACACATCATTGTAGGGGAAGCATTGTCCTCCAAGATCTGTGGGTGAGATGAGGAAGGGAAGAGTCAGGGCATGAAGTCCCCAGATCAGGACAGTTTGTATTGTTAAAAAGAAAAGGCTTAGTAAGCTCTACCTCTAATCTCTGCAAAACTAGCATTTTTCTTAGGGGAAAAGAACCATTTAAAATGCTTTTAAAAACTGCCCCTTACCCCTCATCCTGCTCTGTGGTGCATTTCTGATGGCTTACAGGATATGCGGTCCAAAAAAACCCAATAAAAGCCATCGAGCTAAGTGCTGCTGGGGGGCTCTGTGGCTCAGGAGCACTCAGCGCCTCTGCCTCAGATGAGGAGGTGGGAGCCTGAGTATTAGAAATGTGTCCATTATTATTAGATATCACCCAGCTATTAATCACAGCTGGTAACTTGATTTCCTGTAAATGTTTTGAAGCATCCTTTAATCTGGGTGCCACCTGCTCAAAACTAAAAGGGGAAAAATGGGTTAGATGTTAGGAAAGAATTCTTTACTCTGGGTTGTGAGGCACTGATACAGGCTGCCCAGAGAGGCTGTGGGTCTCCTGTCCCTGGAGGTTCCCAAGACCAGGCTGTTGGGGCCCTGGGCAGTCTGATGTGCTGAGGGCACCCAACCCATGGCTGGGGTTGGAAGTGGATGGGCTTCGAGGTCCCTTTCAACCCACCCATTCTGTGATTCTTTCATCTTCATGGCACTGTGGTTCACAGGATGCCCTCACCTCCCTGCACAGCCCATGCCTGGAAGGTTGGATGTGGTGGAGAAAAGGGTTACAACCCCATGGGGATTTTTAACCTTCTCCAGGCTTTTCAGGTCCTAACCACCATGCAGTGTAATTAACAGTGGGAACTGCCACCTTTTCTTTACAAAGTGGTTTAAAATGTGACGGCTATAGCATGTTTCATGGTATTCCCAAGGGGATGCAGAGGGGCCTGGAGTCCAAGTGACCTGGCCCATGGAGGAGTGTTCATTTCCATCCCCCAGCCATGACATGGTGGTCCCAGGGAGACCTTGGTGTGTCAGAGCAGGATATATAGCCACAATAACCTAGAGTCAAAATTGGCTTTGTTACTAAGGCACTTTTATTGCTGGTAATGCTGTTAAAGGCAGGATTCATCTGGGAGTGAATAGGGACAGGCCAGGGGCTGGTGGAGGCCTGTCTGCTGCCAATATGGGGGGTGTAGAGGAGGGGGGGCTGTCCAATGC
>PPHD01004221.1:0-29115 GCA_002909625.1 Bambusicola thoracicus | reverse complement strand
CACTGCTTTGCATGTGCTTCACCCAAGAATTTCTTAGCTTCATTATTAATTATCTACAGAATAGGAGTGTGGAGTTTCTCCTCTCAGTTCCTCATCTCTAGGTTGCCATAAGGCAGTCATAAAAACCTTCCCCACATCTAGAAAATGATGTATTTTGGAAAGCAACCGTTTCCTTTTGGAAGCGACCATTAGTTTCTTTGTAGAAACTCAACTCCTCTTCTTTTCCAAAGGTAAGAATATAAACACACACACAGAGTATAGTCGAGAATAGAGGTATGTAACTCGGTTGTTGAAAGGAAACATGCTGGTCACCAGAGCCTGGGAGTTCTGAAGAGTTGAGGAAGGAATATGTGCAGGGGATATCGGCCTGCTTGAGAACATCTCTCAAGGCCAATGGGAACAAGATAGGATTACACTGAGCAAAAAACTCCACAAAAATAATTAAAAAAATAGGTTCCAAGGCTTCAAAGCAAAAGCACGATCTATTCTGAGTTTGTGTTCACTGAACACTTAATAGGTGAGTAGAATAAGCAGGAGATCTAGGAAATGCAGAGCACTCAGCACACTTTGGATGTGGTCCTTATGGGGCCAATGGCTTAATGACATCTAAAAACAGTGATGCTGATCTAAACATTTCCGCACAAAATAGGACTGTGACCACTCAATGGAGAGGAGACACCTCTACCCCAAACTGTGGGCTGTGGGAAAGGTCCAGATGGGAACCACTGCACTGCTGAGCAGGTTCATGTAGAGGGGATAAGGGGAGCCATGGCTGAGCTAAGGTAGGAGAGTTGATCACAGGGGTAGAAGAGAGAAAGACCATGGTGTGGGTGAACAGAAGACCGGGAGAAGAAAGTACTTAACCATACACACGTACCCTTCTCGGGCTCTTCAAACAAAGAAAGCAAGTGGGCTCCCCTGCACCACATCAACCATTCTCCAGTGGAAGGGGACGCCTCCTCTCATCCAAGAGTGCCCCCACAAGTAGAACACCGCTGGTAACGGAGGGGTTAAGCAATCCTCCCGCAGCCTAGCAGGAGCTGGCCCAGCATCCTTCCCTATCCCTTTAATCGTATCTGATACAGATGCAAGGCTGGGGAGGGGAGGCGGGCAGGGAACAAAGAAGCCATTTAAAAAAAAAAGAAGGAAAAAAAAAAAAAGGACAAGAAAACGACCCCCGCGCTCCATGGCGGACGCCAAAACGATTGCACAAAGGCACCATTTCAGGGCTGAAATTTCACCACACCAACGTGATTAAAGGATTCCACAGAGGGTGGGGGGAGAAGGCTGAAGGCCACAGTGCTGCAAATTAACCTTTTCTTGGTAAGGATGGCCTGGATCAGGAAGCACTTGTGTTCCTTGGGGTCAACCCCCTTCCCACACCTGCAGGCATCTCCATATCCCCTCTGAGCTTTTTGCCCAGGGACCCATTCAGCTCCTGCATTCTTGCCTCCCCCTCCTGCGCACACTGCATCCCTGCACAGACCAACAAAGGAAGGGTGGATGGAAGGGTGTTCTTACATGGAGCTGTAAAAGGATGACATACATGGCTGGTTATACGAGCTGAGTTCCCAGGCAGGTGCATACAAACTCCCGTTGGGATATGGATCTACACATACAGCACAAAGAATGCATGCTTCAAACGTAAGCACAATCGAGGTGGAAAAATCCTCCCTGTAGCTCTGCAAAGAGAAAAACAACGTAAAGGAGAAACGACAGGTGCACTTTTTAATAAGATCACCTGCTACAGAGAGAGAGTGTTCTGCTCCAGAGCTCAGAGCAAGAGCCTAGGAGCAGAGATGATTAAGAAATGAAAACCAAGCAGTAGCTGGCTGGAAGCCCTCCCAGATTTTAATGCATCCACCTAACTTTCTGATTTCAGCAAGGGGCTGCATTTTTCTTTTCCTTGCACATCAGAAGCGAGAACGAAGGGATTTTAATGGGACAAATCACCCATCTGTCATCACACTACAGATTACTGAAGGGACTCTAGAATTTAACTATTGCTGTGCCACTGTAAGAGCTTCTGGTGTTCTGTACCAGTGAGATGCCTTGAGAGCACCCACGCACCAAGGGCCATCAGCTCCACCGCACATCAGAGAACAGCAGCATGAGTGGCAAGAGTGGCAATTTAACCTACAACTGCTGAGCTTGTAGGACTGTGACTGGCGACTGTGCTTCCGGCTGGGGCAGTGCCACTGAAAGGGGATCCCCATCACTGATAAGCAGCAGGAGCAGGGAAACAATAGGTGATTTGATGAGAGCTGCTCTACGATACTCCTGAGAAGACCCACAGCCAGCTCCGGCCAGAGAGGAAATTGGGGGTTTCCACAGCAACCTGCTCAGGGCACAAAGGCCCAACTGTCTAGGGGGAAGCAATGGAGGTGTCTCAGCACTCCCGTTTTAAGAAGGGCTGGAATCTTTCTGAAGCCAAAGTACCTGCAAGATCACTTCTGTACAACGGCCCTTTAATTGGCTGCCGGTCCTATAACCAGAGAGGAGTCGTGGTGGAGGCAGTTACTGTACTCTTTACCCTAGATAAAACTTATGGGTTGCTCAGTTGGAAAAAAAGCTGTAATGAAAGCATAGCGCTCCCTAATATTAATAAATAGGGCCCATGCAGATTGACACGGAATGAAACGGTAACAACCAAGCTGGAGTACAGGAGAAAGAATTTATAATTTATTTATACAAATAGAAACAAAAATAGAAACATCTGCTGGAAAAGGAAAGAATCAAAAGCAACAGCCAGAGGCCGATCAGTCTGTGATAATGAGCTCATCCACACCCCAGTCCTCATAACTCCCATCAGGCAGGTAACGACGGATGATGATAGGAATCTTGCGTGCTCTGGAGGGAGGAGAGAGAGGTGAATAGAAATGCCAAAGCCTTCACTATGCAACTGCAGCAGGCAGCGGCATTGCTGACTTCAGTAAGCTCATGGTAGACCTACGTAGTGCAGGTGATTTGGAAAGTCTCAACAAAATTCTCCCTCATAGGTGCAAAGCACTGAGCAATTTAAGTCTCCATGCGATCAAAGACCTACAGGAACACAGCATCTGCTAATAGCAGTTCCAATTAGAAAGCGAGAAAGCACTGAACACCATTTGACTTAGTGGAAGCAGGTTTAAGAGCAGAATGTAATTAGATGGTCTAGAATCTAACCAGAGGATCAGGTTTACAACCATATCAGACCTGAAAAGTAATACAGCAGCTTTCATGATCACACTCAGGGCTGCTGTTTTTCCAAAAGCAGCTTCCTCATGCCAAGAATTACAATTCAATTCTGGCACGGCACAGGATGCCGTTGTATTTTGTGCCACACGCTGACTGCTTTCTAGAGCACACACTCAGATGGTGAGCTGAAGCAACTTAGGCTGAACTTGGAGATCTGTCTGGAGCACAACCCCTGGAGGTTCTGGCAACAATAAAGGGAGCTGTAATAGATATAAAGTCTGCAAGAGCAACTGCAGTGCACTGAGCAGAGGGACAAATCAATTCAAGAACGGGGACTTAGTAAGTAAAGGAATCCAGTTACTTTAGGGGAAATCTGCCTGCAACATAGAAATCTGCTGACCATACTGGCAAACTGTGGGCCACCAGGGCACTCTGCTGTGGGCCTTTAAGTAGTGATCCAGAAACTGCCAGGAAAGGTTCAAATGAATCTCTCTGTAAGCAAGAGGTGCATCTCCTGCTAGCACAATAAGCCAAGTATCAAAGGGTGCAGCCAAACAACATCCTTATCAGAGTTTCCAAATCACCACCCTGACCCTAATTTTGTTTATTTAAGCCAGCAATTCATTTGAACACAGATCTGTTCTGAAGGCTGCTCCGAATCGATTCCTTTCAGGGAATTAAGCTGATTCCTTACGGGGATCTTGGGTTCTCATCATAGCAATGACTCTTATATAAAAGAGCTCGGAGCACTGCTCATCATCAGCAGTTTGCAAGAACTCCTAGGATGGGAGCAAGCAGCTGTGGAGAGGGTCCAAGGTGGGAAAGTGGAAATAAACTGCAGTACTCACTGTTGTTGATGAAAAAGAAGGTTGACTTGGAATATACTGCATGGAATAAGTTGCTAAGTGCTGAGATAAGCACAGGATTGCTTGCTTTAGAGAAAACAACACATACACTGCCAAAGGCTGGGACTTACTTGAGTTCTTTCATGGCAATCAGCAAGGGGTCTGTCTCTCCTTCCAGCTCCACCATCACAGGTGCACACATCCTGGGACAAACATCAACAAGCATGTGAGAGAACACAAAAGAATGCACAGAAAGACCAATATTACCTATTGGAAGTGATGCTCCACTATTCCAAATACTTAGCAACCGTACAGTTTGCCACAGTATAACCGCATGCTTCACATTTCAGGACAGCTACGCTATTCCTAGATTTTTTACAGCCTTGTGATAACAATTAATGATATTATAGAGTATCCCTTCCTCAAAGCTTAACTTTGTAGAAGTAGTTCTGAGCTTCCCAGCTCGTGCTGGCTGCCTTATGAAAGGCAGAAACCAGAACCAGAATGCCACATTACCCACTCCGTTTGTTCGTGACCAGAGCTCATTACAGCATCTGAGCATCTTTTATAGGCACAAAACCCACAGCATCAGCTAGGATGAGATTCAGAATTCGTGTGTGACTGACAGCTCACAGTATCGCTTTTCACTGTTGACGGAGATGGCAATTCCCAAGCTCAACTGCCAGGCAAAGGATTACATGAGGTTTTAAGAAGAAAGGAAGGAGCTTCAATGGGGTGAGACATTAGAACACGGTCCTACAGTAGGGATGTGCAGGGATGGCCGGGATACAGATAAGAATACTCACGCTATTTGGAGGGCACGCGTGCCCAGAACTCTGGCTCGCTCATACTTGGTCATGTAGGGGGTGGTGATACGTTTCTGGTTGGCTGCCTGTCGCTCTCCAGAGGGAAGGATCTCCACATTCTCCTGTCCCTCCTGGGAAAAGCACGGCACCGTTACAGATCGACTGCAAGCCCAGCAGCTGGCCGGCCGGCCAGGCCCTGAAGGGCACCCACCTCCTCCACGTTCTCCAGATCATCCAGCCCCTCGTCTTCCTCCACATCGTCGAAGTCATCCCCATCAAAGCTGCGGGAGAGAGGCAAGCACACATCACACAGTGCGCCGAGGCCGAGGGACAGGGCCTATAGGCCTGGACTCGAGCTTAGCGTTGAGGCCGGCGCCAGGCCCAGGCCTTGAGCCTTGATCCCAACCCCCAGACCGCCCCAGCCCCGCTCTCACTTGTCCTCGTTGTCCGACATCTTGCTTCCTTTCTCCCCGGCGGAAGTACGACCCACTTCCGGTCGCCCGCCGTGACGAAACGTTTCCGGAAGTAGCCCGGCGGCGCCGTTGCCACGGAGACGGGACGCAGCTCTGCCTGCCTCGCTCTCCCATCTCCTTCTCCCACGGTCGCCACCAACCATGGCCTTGCCGACGGGAAGGAGATCAGCGGGAAGATGCAGAGCCCGATACAGCCCCGAGACCTGGGAGGTGCTGAGAGGTAACAGGTTTTGCGGGAGGGAAGGCCTCGGGGACGTGGGGAAGGTTGCTGTGGGCCCTGTGGAGCAGTCAGATAAGTGCATTTTCCCCCGGGTCGGCTTCTGTCCTGGGCGCTGCGGGGTGGGGGGAGCCCAGTGGGCTGTGTGGTGACACATAGCTGCTGTTTTTTAGCCCTGATGGAGGAGTCGAAGCTGACGAGTTTCCAGAGGCGATGCCTGATGGACTGCCTGAGGCGTGAGTGGTACCCACGTGGTGTTCCTTCCCCAGCACTGTGGTGAATGGCTTCTGCTGCTCGCACTGAGTGATGGCATTCACCTTCTGCTTGATTGGGGGGACACATCCTGTTCTGTCCATGTTTTGTGTGGGTACTCGCTGAGATGTCCCCAAGGATCTCCCCAAGGGACGTGATGCGATGGTGTGAGGTTTCTGTGGAACCAGGATCCACAGCCTGGAAGGTCACCTGCATCTTGGGCTGCGTCAAAAGAAGGGTGGCAGCAGGGTGAAGGGAGGTGACTGTCGCCTTTTGCTTTGCCCTCATGAGGCCCCATCTGAAGTACTGTGTCCAGACCTGGGGCACCTGACACGAGAAGGATATGGAGCTGTTGGGATGAGTCCAGAAGAGAGCCATGAGGATGCTCAGAGGGCTGGAGCATCTCTCCTGTGAAGACAGGCTTGGGGAGCTGAGCTTGTTTGGCATGCAGAAGAGAAGGCTCTGGGGAGACCTCATTGCAGCCTTCCAGTACTTGAGGGAAGCTTACCAGAAGGATGGAGACAAACTTTTTACACTGTATAATGGTGATGAGACAAGTGGGAATGGCTTTAAACTAAAAGAGGGGAAATTTAGGTTAGGTATTGGGAAGAAATTCTTCACTCAAGAGGGCGGTGAGGTGCTGGCACAGGCTGCCCAGAGAAGCTGTGGGTACCTCATCCCTGGAGGTGCTCCAGGCCAAGTTGAATGGCCCTGGGCAGCTTGACCTGGTGGATGGAAGCCCTACCAATGGCAGGGGGTTGGAACTGGGTGGGCTTTGAGGTCCCTTCCAACTTAAGTCATTCTATGATTTTATGATCTTCTGCTGGTGGTAGGTTGGGGCCACTTGCCCAGACTCCTCTGTGTCTGACATCAGTATGTTGGGTTTGTTCTCCAGGGGGAGATTCTCTGCCTCTCCGGTGCCACCCAACCTCCAGCCAAGAACTAGTGCCCACGCCTCCTGCTTCCTCCCCACCGCACTGTCAGCCAAGCAAGCTGTCAGCTAAACCCCATCTTCGGCCTGCTGAGGTCTGCCGGGCAGGAGATGCCTACACCCGAGACAAATTCAGGCCACAGGCAAGGCGTAAGTAAGCAAACATAACAGCTAAATAAATTGTGCTGCCCAGTTCTTCTCCTTCCATTATGTCTAACCCCTCAGCACCCTTCAGAGATGCTTAAAAAAGAGATCTCTGAGGGAGCACCTGCTGCAAATGCTCACAGAGTTCTGCCTGCTGACTAGGGGGACAGTAGGTGACAGGAACTCACACAATCCTGTGGAAGAAGAGAGCACTATGTAATTTTCTAGCCTGTAAACATGGGTGAAACTTTAGAGGTCAGATTGGTTTGCCCTTTACCATGTGTAGCACAGTTCAGTCTGGGGCTGCACCGTCACTTACATCGTGCTTCCATCATTAGCAGTGAAGCAGGGCAGGCAGCTCCTTCCTGAGGAGACACGCTGCTAACAATTCATTTTTATCCGTGGCATTCACAGGAGATTTGGAAAGGGAGAAGCAGAGGCTCCAAAATATCTTAGCAACTGGGAAGGATGTGGTGGAGCACCGAGTGAAACAGATACCGGTTCAAACAAAGGAAGAGGAGACACCTGAGCTTGACCGCTTTGAAGAACGTATGTGTCTGTGTGATCTGGAGGAAGGCACAGGGGTGGCCTGGGCAGCTGCGCCCTCCAAGGGTTGGGATAACAGGCTGCGTGGCCACAGATACGAAGGCCCTGGTGACAGGGCACAGATGCCAGGCTCCAGGAGGAAGGACGTACTGCTGCGATGCTGTGATCTGGCCTTGCTTGCAGATATTGTACTGCAGCCGTTTGCTGGCAGATGCAAGCTGTCTGGATTGCCCACACAAGATCAACTTCTGGCAGGGCAGTATCTAGTGAATTGCAGGGGTAGCCTGGGCAGAAAGCCCGTGTGCTTTGGATTCCTTCAGTGTAACCAGTCTGTGGTTTGGCCCCTGTTTACTTTGACAAGATCAGTGCAGTTACAGTAGGAGAGCTAAAATGCAGAGCAGAGTTTTAGCAGTGGTGTACTTCGGCTTGCACAGTATTCTGGGATGGCACAACTCTGCCCTATATGTCTCTGTACTCAGATCTTCTGTGTATGTGAGCACTTCAGTCAGCCCTTCCTTAACCAGGGCAGCACAGATTGACAGCAGTCAAATAATGAGAGAATTGCTTGTACAGAGACAGAGAGTTGTCTGTTACAAAGACAAGCAGGAAGGCACCGTTCCTGCAGGATGTGGAAGGGAGCTGTGCAGGGGAGAGGGGCTTCCCACTAAGTGTAAGGGACCGTCAGAGTGTTTTGGTGGCCTGGGCAAGATGTGTGGGTATCAGAATAGATACCATTCCTCCCTTGTGGAGCCACCGTCCCAACAGAGTAAGGCTTGAGGGCCAGGTGGAAAGGTGTTTTCTTGCCTTTCTGCTGGATCCTGTTTCCGCAGTGTTTCCTCTTCCTGTTTGTCAGTGGTGAATGAAGTTCGGGAGAGGAGGGAGTTCCTGGCAGAGATGGAAGCCCTAGGACAGGGCAAGAAGTATCAGCGAATGATCTTCACTGAAATCTCACAGGTAGGTAAGATTCTTGGCACCACTGGTCCCACACAGTGCCTTGAGGGCATCACCCATGTCAGAATCTTTAAAGCAGTCTCCCTCTGACAGCCGAGCGGGAAAGAGGAGGGGAGAGTTTGCTTTCACAGCAAAAGGCAGGCATGGATTTGAGGAATCGGGTAATGTGATTTTCAGCCTTTCTTTCCACGTCTCCATGTAACTTCATCAGGGAAGGAGAACCTTTGTTTTTGGAGCTGACAAAAGAAAAAAGGAGAAAAAAAAACCCCATACAACTCCTGGCATTCTCCTCACTCAGCCCTTCCCCTTTGTGCTTCGCAGAAAATACGGGAGATGGAGATCATTGACAAGAAGAGAAGTGAGGAAGTGAAAGAGATCATGACAAAAGACCTTCCTAGCGGGAACAAATCTGGTCTCTTCAACTAGGCCAAGGGAAAAGCACAAGCGCAGTCTGTTTCCAACTCTTCTCCCAGGCCCTGGGTGTTGGTGTCTCGAGGCCTGGCCTGTGCCTTGCCCATCTGCCAGTGGTCCCCCTGAAGGGGGGCAGTACGAGCTGTTGCCTAAAGCCAGGAACGATTTGTACATAGCTGGTAACAGAAGCAAGCTGTTGTAAAATCCTCCCCACGCACTGGATCCTTTCGCGCTCTACAGCGTTAAATAGATGAAAACACAGTAACAGCTATTAAACCATGACAAAGAAGAGCCTCCTTCTGAGTGTGCAGTGCCTCAGAGTGCAGCACTCTGCACAGCTGAAAACGTCACTTCTCCATCTATGCAGAGGCAGAGGTTGCTGGTGGCAGTACACCGCCAACACATCACCACCCACATCTACAACCCACTCCAGTCCACACGAGCCTGGGAATGGCTCTGTTGGCACGTGTGAGGAGGAAGATGCAGCCTCCCGGCCTTGCGCAAATGTGAACCTCCAACATTACTGCAGGTCAGCATGACTGCGTGCATCAGCAGACTTCTCAGCAGCAGCTAAACTGGGCAGGCGCTCAGGAACACAGCTGAAGCGTTGGGGGTTGGGAAGAGGGGATTTCAGCCCAGAGCATGCTGATCTTTGCAGCAGGCTTGCTGTGGTTTTTTTGGTTCCTGAAAGCATGGTATGCTGAATAGCCATCAGCTTCCCGCAGCGCCTGGAAATGGCTGTTGACTCACCAGGCTGAAGCATGCTGCCCCTCTATTCCCACATAAAAACCAGCAAAACGAAACTTAGGAATTAAGATCCCATCATCTGCTTCTTAGCAATACTCATCAGCCACTCCATAAGCAGGCTGCACGTTCTGTCCCCAGGAATAAGAAACCTAAGCTGTGATTGTTTTTCAAATCCAGTATTTATTTTTGATCAGATGAATGGAAGTCATAGAGTTAGTACAGCATAATTTCCAAATCAAGGTTCTGACCAGGCATGGGGTCAAGGGGTGTCAGGCTGCTGTAATCCCGATAGCCTTTGGCAACAGTGTCACAACAGCAGGCTCTAGAACAGATTTGTTTCTCCTCGGTGAAGAGCTGTGCTTTAGGATCTCCCCTCCCCAACCCCTGCTCCCGATCAGCCTGCTGGGGTATTATGGCAAGTGGCACGGCGTGCTGCCACCCACCCATGGTCACTCAGGGTTTGGGAAACATCTCTTTCCAGAACGCTACACCAGCCATGTTGCAAGGCACTGCTCTAGAAGTGTTTTGGCTAAAGCCTGCTGTATTTTTGGAAGGGAATTGCAGCAGTTTGTTCGGGGCTGGCATGACTAATTTGCTAATGGGAAGGCATGACAAACAGCTGACCAACCGAACACCCATGGAAGTCAATGTCTAATTCAGACTGACAAAACAACTCAATAAATAGCTCCTCGGCTCGGAGGAGAAGGCAGGAAACAAAAATGGAAGGAAAAGGGGAAAAGTTGAAAGAATACTGTTCCCCCATTCCTTCCTCCAACGTACACACACACACACACACGCAACAAATAAAATAAGGGTTTTAAAAGTTTTAGGGCAAGTTTGAATTCGTGTAGGAAAGGAGGCATCAAAAATAACCAGCCAAACCCTCTTCACACGCTTCTGAAGTATATACAGACGAAGCTGGGGAAAGGTCAGTTGTGACCATGCCTCTCTCTCCAGCCGCTCAAGGGTGGCACTGGTGAGCAGGGGCACAGGCTTGCCCATTGCCGGCACTGAGTCAGTCTTGTGCTTTTCTGCCCTTGCCTAGAAAAGGAATGTTCCTCCCTCCCCCTGAAGGCAGCAGGCAGTGGTGCTTAGCAGCAGTGGGGGTAGGATATCCTGAGTAGGGCACACGGGCTACATCCGAGCAGATGTACATTGTCCCCTTGGGTCCCCTCAGACCTGTAATGCTCAAGGGGAAAAGCCTTCAGTGGGAGGGGACAGCTCAAAATAGGGCACCAGTTGTTGGGTTTTTTTTTTTGGCTATGGCTTTGGAGCTTTGTGATGCTGGACTGTATTTAAAACCTAAAGAATCCCGATTCTAATGTCAGACTTTTCTCCTGAAGTTAAAAATGGGACAGGAAAGGGACAAGAGTAGGCAGGAGCAAGAGGTTGGAGGCACACAGAGCTGTCACAGTAAGAGCGGGAGTAGGGGAGGGGTACAGTTAGTGCAAGTATTCTCACAAACACCAAACTCCTCATCTTGCTTCTCAGTCAGTAACAAGGACACGTGATAGGGTAACGCTTCTGACAAGCGAATCCATTCTCTCCCTGCCTTGTTAGTGAGGCTTTAGAGGGGAAACTCAGCCACCTCTGCAGCCTCGGGAAGGGGAGCACTGTGGTTGGACTCACCACCGCGGGCAGAGAGGGCCGGTGTCTTCCTGGGGCGGCCGTGCCAGTGCCTGGCGTGGAGCGAAGGGGAAAGGCAAGGGGAGTGGAGGGAGCCAGTCCCCTCCTGGTAGGCAGCCGGCCGTGGGAGGCCAGGGCAGACAGGCAGCACATCCCTCCCATTGCTGGCGTTCTGCTCTAGCTTTTCTCCTTGGGCGACTTGCTCTTGGAGTCATGCTTGTTGCCCAACAGCTTAAGCACCTTCATGGGCTTGAATTTGCCTTTCTTCTTGCTTTCAGTCTCAGCCTCCTTGTGAAATTCTGGAGTTGCAAAGGAGGGTTGTTACTGTGTAATGCTGATGGTTTGTAAACACACAGATGACAACAGGGACAATGAATCAAAGCCCTCCTCTGCATGCACACTTCCTTCCGTGACAACAGAGTGACACAGCATAGCTGTGCCCCAAACTTTAATGCTTCTACAGCAAAGGCTCCAGAGTATACACAGAATAACATCACTCTCCTTCTGCACACAACTTCACAAATGACATATGCTGCCCCTTGTAGAGGTCAGCAGTGAAACCAAAGCTCCAAAATTCTGTTTCTTACCTTTCCTTTTAATCATGGCTTCCAACATTTTATCCTCCTCCTCTTCCCTGAAAGAAACAGCGGGAAACAAGTCAGCAATCGAACCCTGGAAACAGCTGCTGTATTGTTTAAGGTTAGAGAACCTCCTGCTTAAAAGCCATGGAAGTGTAGATCCATCTCTGGAGCACTACTGCCCCGTCATTCCCACACAAGCCATTCAATGAGAAAAGAACCAGGAAGTCTAGGAAAGACTTCAGAAATAGGGACGCCTTGGGATGCTCCCATGAGCCACCCATGTGGTGTTGAGTCAGACAGATCCTGCTCCTCGTCCCAGCACACCTCACTCCTCACCTCTGCCGGTCCTCATCCAGGCAGTTCACGATGGCATTCCTCTGCTCAATGATGGTCACCAGCTCCTGCATCAGCACCTTCTCCCTCACTCGGTCCTCCTCAGTCCAGTCCTTCTCTACTCAAACAAACCCCAAAGAAGAATAGGCAATTAAATGGCTGAAGGAGCTTGGGATAGAGAGCCCCTACCATGACCTCCTTCTACCCCAACTTGCTGTAGGGCCAGCAGCAGCGATGATGCTGTGGAGAGAGAGCCCAGTACATGGCATCTCAGGCTCCTCCATGGGGATAAGAAGAGCATGTACCTGCACAAGGGTAGGGCAAGCAATGAGACAGGACAACAGTTCCAGTGCTCTTATCTCCTATTATCTGCCTGTCTTCTTCTGAGACCCACTAAGACAGAAGGGAGATGAAACTCAAGGGAAAAACATGGGTAGCTACAGCCTGAGTGATGCTTTACCTGGCTTGTTGAGGAGGCAACGCAACTCATATTCCACATCTGCCTGCCGCTGCTCCAGATTCTGCTGTTTGAAGCTGCAAGAGAAGGAGGCACTG
This sequence comes from Bambusicola thoracicus, assembly GCA_002909625.1. NCBI lineage: Eukaryota > Metazoa > Chordata > Aves > Galliformes > Phasianidae > Bambusicola > Bambusicola thoracicus. The sequence continues at coordinate 16,520 of PPHD01004221.1, read as the reverse complement.
CTGGGAACTACTGCAAGGCTTTAGAGAGGCAAATTAACATCCCAAGATACAAGGTGACCTGGGAAAGAACTGGCCACGATGCTGGTCTTACACCGTATAGACAAAAGGGCAGGGGGCTGCCACCTACAACAAACCCTGGCTGCTTGAGGACTTTCTGGAGGAGATGCTCTGGTGACTTGAAATGGGGCAGTGCTAATATGTTTGGATGCACTTGTCTGCTTGCCCTCTTTCCCTCACTTCTCCAGGCAAGCACCGGAAGCACAGTTTTAGTAGCACTGAGACAGGGCTTCCCAGAGCAGCATTAATGCCCCCAGCCACACACACTTACATGTAGATGAGCTCTGACTCATGGCGCACCAGCATGTGCTTCTCATGGATGAGTTTGAACCAGTCCACCAGCAGGCTGTCCTCAGGGCTGTCTGCCAAACAAAAGGACAACTCAGAGCCATCCCCAGGACTGCAGAATGCTGTCATCACTCAGCTAGAGCCAGCCTGCCCCTTGTGCTCTTTCATCTCCACCATCAGCACGGACACAGAGCAGCCCTAGGGTCCATCCTGCCCCACACCCACAGACAGCACAGCCCACACACCATTCTCAGAGCTGCGAAGTTTCTCCTCCAAAATCACCCCGCGGTGCTCTAGCTGGTCCAGCTGGTGCTCGATGGCATCCATCTCTCCATAGATGTCTTCCTCGGGGATGTACTGATCCGTCTGCACCTGCCAAACCACACAGCAGAGACTTCTATTCCCATCAACCTCCAGTTTCCAATGGCAACCCTAAGGTTGGTCTTCGTTAATGGATGTGAGGGAACAAAGGACACTTCACCTAACATAGGATCTGAAATCCCCACCCCACCTTGGAAACAAAGGGAGACGGGGGTGCTATCATCAGTGGGATCTAGCCTAGACATCATCCTCCCTAACCACACCTAAATCAGCATGCTAGCTGCATGCTGAGGAGATAATCCAGGGCTTAGCAAACACACCTATGATCCTGGAGGCATAATACAGAGCTGGCTTTTGCCCTTCTTTGCTTCCAAGGGCTCTTTTACCTTGCGCTTAATCAGCGGGAAGCCGTGACCTGGTGCAGGAGGCCGCGCTGGTTTGGAGCCTTTGGGAGGTTTCTTTGCAGAGGGGGAGGCAACAGGCGATGGCTTTCGGTTGAAGGGGTTCTCTTTGCAGGAAGACTGGAGCAGGGAGACAAAGTGAGATACGCATGAGGAGCCAGGAAAGGGAACAACAGCTGAGACCAAGCAGAGAGGCAGCCCCAGAGTCTGTTCTACACCACGCCTTCCCAGAGGAGGAACAGGGCATTGATCTCCACTGGCTGTCTAGCCAAGGGTTGATAAATGGCTGTCCTCACATCTGGCATCAGGTCCCCAGCTTCCCAGTAACAAGCATTACTCACTAACAAACACATTAGTAAGATACTAACAAGTATCTTCTTTGACGATTCCGTTCCCATTTGCTCTAACCACATGACATCCTGCCTCCTCTCTAGCAGGCAGGGCAGGCAGAGTAGGAGCACAGCCACTACTTAACTGTTAACACATGCCTGAGCTTTGCTTCCAGGAGGCCACATACCAAACCTGTGTAAGGGGAAAGCCTGAACTAAATCCCCACTCTGACTGAATGACAGAGAGGGAAGGTAAGGGCCACGATCTCGATGGGAGGAAGGTCACCACCTCACCTTCAGCTGTGGCTTGGGTGAGGAGGAGGGCTTGGGGCTCCCAGTACCTCCTTCTGACGCCAAGAGGATGGGTGTAGGGCTAGCCCCAGCAGGAGGCTTGGGGGGCAGCCGGCTCGGGCTGGTCTTTAAGCTGCCAGCAGAGACGCTCCTGCTGGCATGTGGGGTGCTGTTTTGCACCTCCCCGCTGAAGCTGGCCAGTTCACTGGAGGAAGAGAAGGAGGAGTTGGTGGAGAGGCTGGCTGGGGCAGCAGGGCTTTCGCTGGAGGAGATGCTGGTGAGCGGAGTGTCAGTGTGAGAGGTTTTGGTGGCCGTTGGCGTGTGGACAGTAGGCTCGGAGGAGCTTTTGGGCACAGAGGCCTCGTCGGTGTCACCCAGCACCTTGGCCGAACTCTCAGAGTTGATGCTCTCAAGGCTGAGGGCTGGAGATGGGGTGGAAGATGATGGCTCGGAGTGTGACAGCCTGGAGATTGGGTGTTGGGCTGCAAAGCAAAAGGAGAGCTCAGGGAAAGCGAGGCAACCAGAAGAGAACGGGGCTATATACTAGTGGCAGGGGTGCATGCAAAGAGAACTAGTGAGAAGGAGGAATAAGGGGCTTGGGGGAGAGCTCACCTAGTGGGGAAGCATTGGGGGCTCGTGGGGCTGGCCGCTTCTTCACCTTGGGGCTGCTAGTGGGAGTGATGCCGTACCAGGGGTGCAGAGGCTTGGCAGCAGTTTCAATCTGCTCCTGCTCAGGTGTGCTCTTTTGGGCAGCAGTGCTCTCCTCTTCCTCATCATCCTCTTCCTCAAAGGGATTGTATGATTTGGGCTCTGTGGCATCGGACCTGTTTTCCTCACTCCTGGCTTTCCCCACCTCCTCCCCATCCTCCTCCTCTAAAGTCCTGCTTGGGGTCTCATGGCTGCTCCCTGGGGGAGGAGGAGCAGGCTTCTTCTTGGGCTCTGCCTGCACTAAGGCCATCCACGGTGGGTCCTTGGCTCTTGCAGCAGCTCCAGCACTGGAAGAACAGAAAAAAAGATAGCAAGAGGTGGCAGAGAGAAGAGACAGGCAAGAAGGGTGAGGCACAGCACAGGGACATAGCCCACGGAGGAACAGATGGAGGGAGCAGGATGTCTCCCATACTATAAGCAGCTTTCTCATCTGGAGTGGCTCTAGTCTTCCCCAGAAACAAAGCAGCTCCTTCTCTGCAATGAGCAAACCTAAGGTCCTGAGGGACACAGCCTGCTTGACTCATCCACGGGGTGGAGCACCTCAGTTTCTGAGTATCACAGTCTCCATCTGCTAAGCAGCAGTAAGATAAAGGCTAAGTTTTGTGCAGTAAGGCAATGCAGTTCTTTCACCCAAGTCTGCTTTCTGTGTGGAGGAAGCAGGAGCTGAGATCTGCCTTCTGCAGGTTAATTTTCCACATTTCAGAGTGGTCCTGGTCACCTTGTAGTCCATGTGTCCAAGGGACAGACCCCTCTCTGCCAACTGCTGCAGCCGGAAGCATTGCTGCTCCTTTCGGTGGCACATCCCACAGTTCAGCAAATCACTGCTCACTGGGAAAGTGACCATCATTTGCCACATGCACCTGCTCTTTGGCCATTGTGAATGCAGTGCACGTGTGAAACCTCAGTCCCAGCAGCAGACAAGAATGAATGAACATCAGTGCCTGCAGGCTCCTGAGTAAGAGCACTGTAGGTGCAAAGGCTACTAACCTCAACCAAGCACCCCCAATATGCTTGCACTGGATCTTTTCCTGGACAAACCCTCCAGAAAGCAGACAAGTGTCACCTTCTCAGTGTGCACAAGCAGGGCCATTTCAGAAGGAACCACAGAAATACCTTTTCGCCTTCCTGAAGCCCCCAAACCCTTTACAAACTCTAAAGGACAGAGACCCTAGAGATAGAGACAAGCCTGACTGTGCTAGGCTGGCAGCAGCCAGGGAGGGGACCTGAGCGTGAGCTACATCCTCCCATGAGCAGATGGTGATGGAGGTGGGTGAGGAGACCACAGCTGAGCCCACCCCACAGCCCCACCTCACTATTGGGGTTTCCAGGTGATCTGTGAACAGAAGGACGTACCGATCAGAGGAGCAGGGTCTCCCTCGGGGTTTTGGGACAGGGGGACTGAGTTCAGGTACCCTGCCTAGAAAGACACAGGGTCAGACTGTCACAACACCAAAAGGACATATAGAAAGAGGTTAAATCAACGCAAAGCACCTCTTATCTCTTATCTGCAGGAGGCTGTGTCCTCCCACTCTCTAAAAACCTTGTGGCCTTTTTTCCATAGTCATTGCAATTAGTCTCTCCCAAATACCACCCTTGTCTTTTTCTTCCCACCCCATCCTGGAGCTGCAGCTGGAGAACTCGTGTGTCCCCGTGTCCCCACTCCTGCACACTGCCCCACCACTGCCACCTTCACTCCAGGCTGACAGTGCCCTCTGGAAAGCTCTAAGGAAATACAATGGGGCAGGGTGGAGTGAATCTTAGCGCTGCTCTCTCTGCTACGGGGAGAGGGGCAGATGAAGCCTCAGTGTCTGAGCACAAGTCTTAATTGGAGCAGAAGGGCGCCAGGCTGCAGGGAAGGAACAAAACTCATCCAAACTGCTGCTGACTGCTGTGGATGTGAACAGTAAACACTGAGTTCTCTCACCGTTCACCATACCAGGCCCGCCGTCGCTGGCCTCGCCCTGGATGGTGGACCTGGGCCGGGGCACAGGGTGTGAGGCTGGTGGGGAGAGGGCATCTGTGGATCTCCTCGGGGCTGGGGTGGGCCGAGTGTGTCTGTGCTGTCCATCCAGCGAGCCGGCTTTGTCCTGGCTGGGCACCAAGGGCTTGCTGGGAAGAGGAGGCCTGGGGGGGATTTGGGAGACGGGTGCCCCGCTTTCCGCATGGGGTATGGCTGTCTCTGCTCTGCTTGGCGTGCCGTCCTTCTCCTCTGGGCTGGTTGGCACCTCTGCAGGCATCTGGGTCTCTGCCACGGTCTCCTCAACGCTGCCGTTGTCCTTCCCCACCTCTGCTCCTGCGGGGAGTGTGTCCTCACCCACGCCGCTGGCCGCAGCTTCAGTTCTTAGCTCTGGTGACTGTCGGTCCAGGCTGGGCCTCCTGTCCATCTTCCCACTCATGGCCAATTTACCACGATGCTGCGTGCAGACAAAAGTCCCTGCCTCTGAGCCAGGTTTGTACGACCCTGGAAGCAGGGTGCTGGAGCACTCCTTACACCTGCCAGCAAGAAGAAAGAGCCCCGTGAGATGGGGGATGCAATCCTGCCCTCCTGGAGGAAAATGGGACTGAGAAGAAAGTCTGGGCCGGCACTCAAGAGATCTTTGCAAGGCTGTGGGGTTAGTCTCCATCTCTGTACAACCTTGGGGAAGTCATGCAAGAAAGGAGAGGAACAGAAAAAATTATCACATCAGCGTATGAACCCATACTGAGCTCACAGCTCAAATACTGCATGCATTCGGGTTCCTCCTCCAGCTCAGAGAGGACAAAGAACTGCCAACTGTTTGTGAGGGAAAACAACAACATCACAAAACAAATATGAGCATTAAATAAAATGGCATCACTTTTTGACTCAGGAAATCTCTAAGCTGGAAGCTAGAAGAGTAGTGAGGGGAAGCAATACACGTGACAAGAATGGTCTGATGCTCACCCTTGTATGTGCTGACCATTGTAAGGGTGAAGGTATGTGGCTGGCAATGACGCAGAGTGGCTATTCTTACACTCACTCTGCCTTGCCTGTCGAAACTGGGCTAACAGTTTCCCTATCCTTCCCTGTCTGCCACATTGGATCACCCACTCTTTCCCCACTGAGCCTTCCAGTCCTCCCTAATGAAGCCCTACAGGCGTAATCGTAGTACGTGGCACTGCCAACCAGCTCAGCCCTTTCCCACCTGGGAAGGGAGGAGGATCACATACACGAAAAAGAGCCAAAGGCAGGGGGCTGACCAAGCACTTCCATGAAAACCAAGCTTGTTTCTTCTTGTCTGAATGCTTGGTGCTCACAGCAGCTGGCTGCTCTATGCTGCAATCAGATAATTTGGGTGAGGAATTCTGCTCGGGGTGACCACTTGAATGCTACCTCCTTTGAAATGCAGAGCAGAAACACAAGGACATGGGAGCGGGGGGAAGGGGTATGATGAAGTGAAGAGGTAGCAAGTTTGAACAAGGGGAGAAAGGGGTTTGTTTTGGTTCTATCTCTGTCAACCCACTGAATGTGTTGCAAGCAGCGCCCATGAATCAGCCAAGAAAAATAAAAAAGGCAAAGAAAGCATAGGGAGAAAAAGTGCTTGGGATAAAACTACAGGGACCTCACTGTTCATTCTGAAGGGCCATGAGCTGCACCAAGACAGACGTTGCACCTTTCAAGTGGCTCAACTTCTCCGTTCTCAGATGCCAACGGCCCACTTACAGGCTCATGTCCTGTGGCCCACAGGAGAGAGCTCATCCCCCCCCATCACCAGAGCAGGGAAAGTGAAGTGAAATGACTTCAGATGTGCTGCAGGTAAGGACCTGCACCCAGGGAGTAACCACAGAGCTGCTGACGTCCGATCCCTTGTTTGGCAACAGTTTGCAGCTCCCTGTGCTCCCTCGAGAGCTCAGCACCACCCCAGGCACTGGAGGAGCCTGTATATCCAGTTGAGGCTGTGGAGCATAGGAGAAGGAGATCTGCAGGGCTGATGTCCTGACTTGGACCTCATTGTCGTGGAGGTGTTACTTGGTAGGGAGGTACTAAAGAGGCAAAACATCCTGATTTAGGGGGGTGGGAGAAGCACAGAGGGCTGGGATTCCAGGTCAGCCTAGTGGGAAAGAGGAGGGGGGGCAGGGAGAGGGGGAAGCAGGCAGCACAGGGCTGTAAACAAGGGGCTAAGTCAGACATCTGGGAGGGCAGCCAGGCAAACGCACCCTCTTCAGCACTATTTTGGGTACCATTGCTGAACTGCCCAAGGCTTGCCATCACTGAAGGACACACAAAGATAGAGTCCAGCGTGCAAAAGTCCTCCAGCTTACCGAGGAAAGAGCCTGGCCACTACATACCTGAAGCACTGGCGGTGGTAGAGCTTGCCCTCGGCCAGGTAGCGCTGGACCAGGTGGACGTGCTGCTGGCAGGCTGCGCAGGTACTGCTGAGCGTGGTGCGCTGAGACGGCTCTGCCGGCTCCGCGGGGGCATCGTCCTGAGATGGGACACACGGGGAGCTCAGTGTGGGGGCCGCGAGCTGCTCCCCAGTCTGTGACTCCTCCACAGCAGCTGCTGCCCCTGCAATGCCCATTGCTGAGCACGGCATAGCCCAGGGGCTGATCTCAGGGTCCGGCAACACACCATCTAAGTCTGGGCACAGGCAGGCTGCCTCTTCCCAGATTAGAAGGAAGCATCCCAGTTCTCTCCAAGAGATGCCTTGCCCCTGTCTAAAGGCAGAGCTGAAGGGCAGTGCAGGGACTCATCAAAATCCCAGGCAGCAGGGAACTGCAAGGAGGATCCCCTCGTGCTTTGGTAAAAATATGCCACCCCAAATACCTGCCAAACCATGAAATAAAGGGCCAAGAAAGCAGAAAACATATTTTCTGCTCACCTAATCCCACATTCTTGCTCCTTCCTCATCTACAGCATTATCATTCCATAGGAAGGTGTCAGTGCGCTGGGTGCTCAAACCCAGTTCCTCATTCCCTATCGACCTCTTGCCTGCCACAGACAAATTCCAGTCCTCAGATCTCCAGAAAGCACTCCCTCAGCAGAGTCCCCCAAGGTTCCAAATCCCTACGTATCCCAGAACACACAGCTAACCTCTGCACATATCCATCTCAAACACCCCTCCTACCCCAAAACACATAGCTAACCCCCTGCACAGGTCTATCACACCATAATGGGCTCTCTCCCTTCTCCTCACTCACCGTGCAGGGAGGACCACTGCCTCAGGCTAACCATGAAGGAAGAAATCAGGTACCTGTGGTGCTGAGGAACTCTCGACCGCAGCCACAGGCTTCTTGTGGGCCAGCAGAGGTGGTGAGGCAGAAGCAGCTGGGCGCTTCATAGGCGGAGGGACTCGGGCTGAGGACAGAAGGCAAGGAGGATCAGGCACTGCTGAGGGTGGTGTGACTCATGCCACGCTTGTGGGGGAAGGGGAGGGGAGGAAAAAGAAAATCAGCCGTGTGACACAGGACTTGCCACTCCTGACACTTCAGTGCCTATTTCAGGGGGTAGAGACAAACACAGTATAACGATGAGTCAGGAAAAAGGTCCGTGAAGGATCCCCTGCCTGTCAAGGCTGGCACTTAAAACAGTTCCCAAAGGCAGTCCCTGGCTGGGAGGCCAGTATCCCTTGGGAAGGCTCACATCCATGCATGCGGAAGAGATGTTGTGGCTGATGGTGCTGTAGAAAGTAGAGGAGACCTGGAGCGCTGGTCTCCACCCTGGAGGGATGCCCTGGAAGAGCTGTCTCAGAGTAGAACTCAGCTTAGGTTGCAGCTGCAAGGACAGATGAGCTGATTTAAGACACTCCACCCTGGTTCCCCTCCCTCCACGCTTCACTCTAAGCTTACCAACGTGATTAAAAGTAGTTGTGGTAGGCAGCTTGCCTATCTCCCATTTTAGTGAGTTAAAGCAGATCACAAAGGGGTCTGATGCCCTCCAGGGGCGACCCAGCCCAAGTGGCAGGAATGCAGCATGGAGGGAGGAGAAACAAGGCGTTTCTTTTCCTGCAGCACGACCTGTTAAATCACTGCCTACTCGTTGTGAAACTTCACCCTACCCCACTCCCTGTGCCAGGCTCTCCTCACCAGCAAGATCCAAAAAAGGCAAGTACTGTCTGCCCCTCTCTCCTCCCCCACAGAACACATGTGGCTCCTATTTCCCACAGGAAGGAGGGGACACAGGTTCACTACCTCCATGCCCACAAGCCTTCCAACATCCACCTCTCCAAGTGGCTGCAGGACCCCACAGATGCTGAATTCCAAAACCCCCATGCAGGATTCTCTCCCAGGTGTCAGCCCCTCTCCCCATAAAACCTAATTCACAGATGCAGTGCATCCCATGAATAGGAAAGCAAGCTCTGGGCTAAGAACAGGAAGATCTGCCATATTTACTGAATGGATTGATTGCACAAGACTTCTGTCAGCACATGGGGCCTCTTGTTTTCCTCCATACAGCCAAGCAGGGTCAAACTGGAAGCTGGTGACAAAGTAAAGGAGCTCACCTTGGTCGGGGTTGTTGAAATGGTTGTAATACTGAGACACATAAGTCATGATGCTGAGGCAGTCTGGGACTTTCATGGAGACCATGTCATTGGGATCCAGCAGAGCCGGAATGCCCAGCTCTCGCTCCGCCAATTCAAAGGCCTGCAGGAATGAGAGAAAGAGGTGCTAAGGAGAGAAAAGTGATGCTCTCTGATAAATAACCTACAAATGAAGTTGGAGGGCCTTGGGCAAGACGAAGCAGTAAGCCTATGGCATCTCAGATAGACAGAGGCTCCCAGGCATGCTGCTTGACTGGAAAGGAGGCATTAGAAGCAAAGGAAGAAATTGCTGCAGCTGCCCCTTCCTGGAAGTCATTTCAGCTGTCTGTGTCCCTGCAGCTCCCACCCAAGTGGTCCCACCATTCAGCTGCTGCTCTGGGATGGGAAGGGGCGCTCAGCCCTGGAAAAGAGGTGGTTTTTTCACCAGTGTCCTCAAGGAAGAGCCTGGCAGAGCGTTGGCCAGCAATGGGAAGGGCCAAGGACAGTGACCCTGTGACAAGAAGCACATAACTTCTGCAATTACATACATGGCCATTCGAAAGGAAGGAACAAAAGAAGAAATGAGTTGCATCATTTTAATCTTCCCCTGTGATGTCAGCTCAGTTACCTCCGGATAACTGTCTCACCTTCTCTTGTGTACAGGCTGGATGCCGATGTTTCAGACATTCCCAAAGAAGCTCCTGCCTATGACTTACAAATGGATGTTTCTCATCCCCCTTATCACTGTCCCTAAGTTCTCCCATGCTACATGAACCTCCATACGGTCATTCTCGTGTTCCTTCTTCCTTTCGTGTGTGGCGTAACGGGGACTTACCAAGCGGTTATTTTCGTAGACATTATCCTTGGAGAGAGAATCAAAGTCTCTGAAATGAGAAAGCACAAATAAGTGACAGGGAACACAGAGGAACAGTGCCCCAGTGCCACCGCAGAAAGGCTCTTGGGACAGAAAACCCTCCTCAGGCATTACAACTCAACGCATAAGAGCCTACATAAACAAAGCCTTGGTAAAGAAGATTTGGGATTTCAAAGGGACAAAGAAACCAAAGGGAAACGGCGATTAAAAAAAGCAAGCAAGTCCCAAAGGGGTGGTGGCCAGGAAACTGAAATGCCGTTCCAACTCTCAGTACTGCCCTTATGGGTGGCAGAAATACTGGAGCACGGAGAGGAACCCCAACAGTTCCCATTGCAGCATTTCACCCGTGCCCTCGGATCCCTACAGGAGATCAGATCAGCCCGACCCCAGGGATAAAGCAGCTGCCCCTGCCATAGGAGCCATGCTGTAGCAGGGGAGGGAGAAATAAAATGGTCTGCTGGCTTTCTGTAGAGGGGAAGAAATACAGGAAGGAGTTATTTATGCCTCCTGCACGTTTGTGTGGGTATCGCGTGAAAACAGCGTCGTGCTACACTGAATATAGCCCCTTCCTGTCAATGAGCTCAGCTTTGCTGCACGACAACCTTATGCAGCAGCGCAGCCTGAGATTCACAGGGAGGAGATGGCCCACGGAGGCTCGAGGGCAGGTGAAACAAACCCAGCGGTCCAGAGGGAGGTGCCAAAGCCTGAGACAGACCCAGGAAGGCACGGCGCTTCCTGAGGGACTGCGCAGTTCAGCTCCGAGGGGTGAGGGCTCCCATCGCACTGCCCATGCAGCAATGGGGTGAGGCGGTGAATCCCCAGCTGTGTGCCTGCTGAGAGCCACTCTGGTCCAGAGATGGGCTGGACCTCCACCTCAGTATTAAGCACCGAAGCACCTTCCCGAAAGCACATGCAAACACAGTCAGAACCTATTCAAAGCACCGCAGGCTTTCCCCTCTCTACGTGCCGGTGGAGGAAAGCTTTCAGCTGCAGCCCTCACCCTACTGTGAATAGCCGTGCCTTTTTTGTATATATAGCCGGTTTCCACTGGGAGATGGTTTTTCCAAGCCTTTTCTGCCTAGAGAACTCCTTTAACCTTGCTATATTTATTATTATTATCGTTAAGAAAATACCAGCTTGGGAACGCAGAAGTGATGGCAGCAAAGTCACGCATCGCCAGCCCTCAAATCATTACTGACCCTCACGGTGAATGCTGTTGCTCTCAGGATATGGGAGTGGTGCAGCTCAAAGGCTCCTTGGTGGCCCGGGCTGGGCTGGGCTGGTGATTTTGACCGACAGCCCAGCAAACCAAAGCCATCCTAGAAAAGCAAGTCTGCCTGGGAACATAGATGGTAATGGAGGCGACGGGGCAGGGGCTAAGCAGCGAGGGGATACAACATGCTTTTTCCACTAATGCAGGACTGAAAGCTTTCGGCTTTTACTGGAGATACTGAATCCCATCAGTGGGAGGCCCTGGGGATCACGGCTCACTCGGTTCCCCTCTGCTGCCTCTTCCAGCTCGCATCATTTCCTCACCCTGATCAAGCTCCTGTCCCACCAAACCCAGACCGAGAAGTCAGATGGAAGAGGGACTCGGGCTATCCCAGCTGGACAACTATCAGCAAACATCACAGCATATCCTGGAGGAATATTTCCATGCAAATAACATCCCAAGCCCTTGCCTAATTAGATACTTGCAGAGCCATTAAGCACGCCGGGGTTTAGGGAGGCTGCCAGCCAGCCCAGCAGACCCGGAGAAGGGGGAAGGGTGCACCGCTCAGCTAAAACCAAAGCCAACTCCTGGATTCCTCAAAAGTAAATCACAAGCTCTCAAATGGCCACAGAGCATAACGAGGCCTTCAGCTTTCCAGATCTTGTCGGGGAAACGCGGGAGGTATACAGGAGGGAACAAATGGGATTTGTGATGCTGCCCGTAACCAAACCCGTGTTCCCAGCGCGTGGCTCTCCTGTTTCCCTCAAGCCTCCATCTCTCCCCTCAGTACTCCCAAGCTGCATGCCGTGCTCTCTCGTTCTTCTGGCACCCTCAAGATGCTTTTTGCTTCACTGTGCCGCAGCGAATGCCTTGCGAAGATTCATTTCATGCTTTAGATTGCCGGAGCGCTAAGTAAACAAACCCGTTAATCCCCACAGTTCACTCTCAGGTTGGACTGGACACTTCCAGCTTAGCTGACCGGGGGAAAAGAAGAGCTTAAGTGTCTCACTCCAACACTACGGTTAGCGCAGACTGAATCTGTGTTTCCTGGGTCGTGTCCGAGGGAGCAGGTTTGGCAAAGGAGCGCCTCCGCTGCTCCTGTTTCAGAGATAGGGAGAGAGAGGCATTAGAATCAAGCTTCACTCATTTGTGTGCCCTCTCCTTTCTCTCCCTCGGGGTGTCACTCCCAGCGTTCAGACAGCCTCCGGCCAACAGGAGGCAACCAGGACAGACAAACAGGCACCAAAAGCAAGCCCTAAGGGACCGGCTGCCAAGGCAGCAGCATCACACAGGTACGGGAGAGGATGTGCTCACACTTCCGGATCTGGGGCTGAGTGGGAAGTCATCAGGAAAGGGGGGGGGTTGCAGCTGAATGCTGATGGGCCTCAACTTTGGGGTCACAGCAATAACACGGTCTTGAGAGGGCCAGGAGAGCCCCCTCTCCAAGAAGGACCGTGAGGTCAGAAATGTGTTAGTAGGCCCCATCCCACCCAGCTGTCTGAAAGCACTTGAGAAGGAAACGAGGGCTGTTACTTTTACTCCGCCATCAGGAGATTTTCTGCCTCTGATCCCGTCCTCCCACTTCCAAATGAGGGCAGGCTGTAGAAGCTAGAACTGGATGAAATGATGCCACCCCCGACCGCACCGTGAATCCCTTCCGCAACATGCCATGTCCTTGTAAGGCCCTGGGCTTTGCCTTCACAAGGCAGCTCGTGCAGAACTGTGAAGCATTTAGTTAGGACGTCTGCCAGGAGCCAATTTAAGCCCCCTGACAACTTAAGAACAGCGGCTGCCGCTTAATGGGATGGTAAATATGGCTAACAGGAAACAATCGGGTGGTTTTAGTGGCCTTCATTGTGAGCTTTTGCTGAGCCTCTGCTTTTCAAGTTCTTAGCTGCTGTGCCACTCACTAAAAACGAATCAGAAACACGGGAGCTGCTGGCACTGAGCTCCTTGATTTGCCTCTTCCTTTCAAGTTACAAAGAGGGAAACGGCTCCCTAAATACCCAGAACGATGCAAAACCACAGAACCACTTGGCTCTTAGTGGTGCCTGAATACCACGCTGACAGTTTTGTGGTGGCCACCTGAAACATGACAGACAGCAGTCTGCTTTCTAGCCTACCTGGTGCAGCTTCTGCTTCAAAGAGCGTGGGCACCGCAGCTCCACGGGGGCATCACCGCCTGCTACAGACTGACTGACTTGGTCACTGTCGTTGCTGTCGTGACAAAATGGCCACCCCAGGGCCGGCTCAGAAAAGAGGATTTGGCCAATTTGGGCAGCCTCAGCTGAGAAAGAACCAGTCCAGGAGCAGAACGTGACGGCGGATGCGACACCCTGGAAAGCTTTGCTGACAGGTGAGGCGTACGTGCACACGTGCATGCCAGGGACATGGAAAGGTGGGGTGAAGCCAACCTGTGCTGTGAGGGCTACCGAGGATTTGAGGTGGATTCCCAGCAGTGCTGTGGCACACAGGGTTATGGTGTGGCAGGTCAGGGCAGATTCCTTCTAGCAGCTCAGCCATTTCTCCAGCATGACACCGTGCCCTGGAGCAACCACCAAACTGCCTGGTTAAATTCCTGCTCCCTCCCCTCTCACAGCCACTCCAAAAGGGAAGGCGAATGAGCAGAAGTAACCGAATGACAAGCCGCTTGCTGGGGGAGCCCACCGGGGCTCCACAACCCTGCTTGCATTTGCCACCTCCAGCTTTCACTGAGGCCCAGGCAGCAAACAGTCTGAAAGCAACCTCATGAAGCTGCCTGGCCTTGGAGCCAGTGTGTTTCAGGATGGCTGCCTTTGGCACAGGGAGGAGCAGGCTGGTCTCTGGGATAGGGATGCCAATCTCACAGAATAGCTCAGGTTGGAAGGGACCTTAAAGATTACCTGGCTCCAAACATCCTGACACAGGCAGGGCTGCCAACCACTAGATCAAGCGCTAGATCAGGCTGTATAGGGCCCCATCCAACCTGGCCTTGAACACTTCCAGGGATGGGGCACCCACAACTTCTTTGGGCAGCTGTGCCAACGCCTCACCGCCCTCTCGGTGAAAAACTTCCCCCTGATATTTCATCTAAACTCCTGTAGTTTAAAACCATTCCTCCTTACCACTACCTGTGTAAAAAGTTGGTTTTCCTCCCGTTTATAATCTCCCTTTAAACATCAGAAGGCTGCAACGAGGTCACCCCACAGCCTTCTCTCCTCCAAGCTGAACAAGCCCAGCTCCCTCAGTCTGCCTTTATAGGAGAGGCGCTCCAGACCGCTGAGCATCTTCATGCCCTCCCCTGGACCCACCCCAACACCTCCATATCCTTCCTATACCGGGTGGCTCAGGCCTGGCCATAACACTCCAGGTGGGGCAGAGCAGAGGACAACCACCTCCCTCTCCACGCTGCCCACCTCTCTGTTGATGCAGCCCAGCCGAGCTGCACAGCCTCCGCTACAGCTGTCACCGGCTGAGCAACCCCACGCCGAGGGGACCTCCCTCGCAGAGTCAGCTCGGAACGGACCGAGGCGACCGCAAAGGGCCCGGCCGCCTCTCGGCGGCTGCCCGCCCTCCTACCCCGCCGCCTCCCGGCTCCGGTGCCCACGCGAGGCCGGTGCTTCGCGGCCTGCCCCGCCGCCTTACTCACAGGAGGTCGGGCCGGTGCCGGTGGAGGATGGCGCAGAAGGCCAGGCCGTCGCGGAAGGAGGAGCTGAGGTCGCGGATCTCCACGCCGCGGTAGCCCTCGCACTGCCGCCGGCACCAGGCTTGCAGGGCGCCCCGCGGGCCCGACATGGGGGCGGCCGCTCCGCCTGCCGCCCGGCTGCCCTGCCGCTGCGGGCCCACGGGCGGGGCGGCGGGAGGGGAAGGGGGAGGCGCGGCCCCGCCTGCGGGGTGGGGGGAACCGGGCCTGGGAGGGAGCGGGCCTCGCCCCGGAGGATGTGGAAACGTTGGACGGAGAAGGACGTGTGGGGCATAGGTGTCCCAGGGGTAGGCACGGGGCCAGGAGGGCTTTGAAGATAAGGGCTTCGGATGCTTCGCAGGAAGCCTTGGAAGAAGGAGAGGAAGAGCGTGATACGATCTCGGGAACCCTTGACAGGGAGATGGATTGGCCGAGGATCTGACAAAGAGCGTGCCTTCTTCCCCCTTATTAAGCACTTTTTTTATTTCCAGTTAGGCCAAGGAAGCCTTCAGCTACCTCTGTGGAAGCCTGATCCGTCACACACATGTTGATTTTATTGCTCAGAACTCCCTTTCTCTGCACGTTTTGAAATGGGCAGAATATCCCAATTGGAGTACTGCATCCAGGCCTGGGCCCACAGCACAGGAAGGATGGGGAGCTGGTGGAGCAAGTCCAGAGGAGGGCTACAGAAGACTGAGGGCTGGAGCACCTCTCCTATGAAGACAGGCTGAGGGAGCTGGGCTTGTTCAGCTTGGAGAAGAGGAGGCTGCAGGGAGATGTTATTACATTCCAGTCCTTGGAAGGGAGCTTTAAAAGTTAGCCCCCCTCCTGCTTGTACGTGGTCTGACAGTGACAGGACAGAGGGGAATGGCTTTAAAACTAAAAGAGGGGAGGATCTAGGTTAAACATTAGGAAGAAATTTTTTACTCAGAGGGCCGTGAGGCACTGGCCCAAGCTGCCCAGAGAGACTACAGCTGCCCCATCCCTGGGGCATTCAAGACCAGCCTGGATGGGATCCTGGGTGGCAGCCCTGCCCACAGCAGAGGGCTTGAACTAGATGATCTTTAAGGTCCCCTCCAACCTCAGCCATTCTATGATTCTGTGATCCCATTCTCCTGTCAGCTCTCAGGCTTGGCACCCTCCATACTCTCTTCCTTCCTTGCTCCGTTTCTTTCTGCCACCCCATGGCCTCAGAGCTGTAAAAGGCAAAAAATACATTCTTTAGGATACAGCTTAAGTGTCCGAGAATAGCTGTGGCATGAATAACTACCAAAGACACCTTGTGAGAAAAAAGAAAGGAAGTATTGCCATGGTTTTGTAACAGAGCTGTATGCTCAGCCTTCCCCAGCCCTGCCTGACAGCGTCTTCCTGCTGTATCCTAAGGGAGCACAGACTCAGAGATGTTTACTTAATTATAGAACCATACTCCCCCCCCTTTGCAACTGCAGGTCAAAGACACAAAGCAGAATCACAGAATCATTAAGGTCGGAAGAGACCTCTAAAACCATCTAGTCCAACCATCTGACTACCACCGATCCTGTCCACTGCCCATGTCCTCAGTGCCACATCCACACGGCTCTGGAACACCTCCAGGGACGGTGACTCCACCACCTCCATGGGCAGCCTGTGCCACTGCAGCACCACTCTTCCTGAGAAGAAATGATTCCTAATATCCAACCTGAACCTCCTCTGAGGTAGATAGCCCTGTGTTTTTTTCCCCCCTCTTAAAACCATTTTGACCCAAACTACCTCACAGCACATTCGTTATCAGCATCTCGCTGCAGCAGGCAAGGCTTGAAGTATCACAAACCTACCGAGCAGAATGCATTTCCAGCAGCAAGCTCTGTGGATGCTGCTGAACACCCTGTGCTCCTCTAGTCTCAAGTGGTGCCAGGCAC
>PPHD01004220.1:0-29132 GCA_002909625.1 Bambusicola thoracicus | reverse complement strand
GTGGTGCATCAGTTCAGCTCCAGCCTGTTCATGTAGTCCTGTACCCAGTCGTTCTCGGGGTTGGCACAGACCTCACGGCCCTTCCTGGTGATGAACCTGCAGGGAGCAGCCAGGTGAGATCCCATGGGAGAGCCCTGCGTGGAGGTGACCCCTTCTTCTCCACTCCACACCCTCTCCTGCTGATCGCTGGCACAATCCAGGCACGTGATGCTGACCACACGGGCAGCAGAGCCCTGTGGCAGGACCAGTGCAAGCCCCGCCAGCATCCCCTTGCACCCATTGGCTCCACATCCATTCTATCCCCCCAGAAAGGAGTTGTTCCCCTCCCAGCTCCAAAATGCAGAGGATTCCCCAGCCCAAAGGCAGAGTTCCCTGATCAGGGGGACACTTACACAACGCCAGCATGAGGGCACTGGCTGTTGGTCTCGTAGTAGTCTGCCACAAAGCTGAAGGGCAACTGCCGGGAGGTGTAGGTGAAGCAGCAGGAGGTCGGCGGATCAGAACCCACTGCAAAGGCAAAGGCGTCTGTGAGCAGGGGCATGGGGCAGGGAGAAGGGGCAGGGAGATGGGAGTAGAGCCCTCATGGGTCAGGGAAGGGAGCCATGGTAGGAGGGCTGGCAGGAAGGATCCTCTCCCAGCAGCAGTGTCTCCCTTGTCCCCATTTGGAGAGGTTTGGAGAGCCAGGACTTACCCGGTGCAGCAGAGGTCTGGTAGCAGATGGCAATGAGCAGGACAGCGAGGGCAGCCACAGAGACCTTCATGTCAGCTGGGAGTGGTGGCAGGAGCTGGAGAGTGCAAGTGGAGCTTGGAGGTCTCTTTTCTCTGTGGTGCTGAGACATTCAGCAACTGCCCAATTTATAGGGCGTGCGGCTCTGGGCAGCTGCTTGCGTAGAGCGGTGGAATTTCCCCCCGAGAAAGGGCTGATCGCAGCACTGTCTCATGATGGAACAGTGCGGTGGCCACAGCCTCCCCAATGGCACAGGATATGAAACAATCCCCGTATCTATTTTTGCTTCTCTCATGCATCTTCCTTTAGTAAGAAGTTCCGCTTTGGAGATCCCTGCATTTGTCAACAGGCCCATGTTACCTAACCTGCACGAGCTGCTTAAAGATGACAGTGCATCCTTGCAGGAGCTGCGCAGATGTTGAACACAGATAGGATGAGCTTAAGGGAAAAGGGGGCTGAGGTCTCTTCTGCTTCCCTCCCACATCTGCACAGCCCCCACTGACCCAGCAGCACAGCGTGGGGCTGCCAGCTGCGGCCTCCTGGAGGTATCTGCCTCATCCATGTCCCGTGAGAGTCTCAGAGTCACAGAATTGACAGAAGGGACCTCTGGGGATCATAAAGTTCAACCTCTGCTTAAGCAGCTTTCCTAATGTTAGGGAAGAAGACCTTATACGTCCAATTTAGATTGGACGCTTGAATGCCAGTGACTCCTGGTAGGTGAGGTGCAGCTGGTCATTGCTGGGCACAAAGATGTGCAGAGCCAAATGGAGCACAGGAATGTGACTCTGCAGGTACAGTGAAGTGAGCTCTGGGGGCAGAGTGAAGAATACACTGCCCCTTAAGACCAGGAGCTCTGAAGGGAACATGGGTTGGAGTGGGAAGGGAGGAGTGCAGTCCTGAGAAGAGGCTTGTCCTTCAAGCAAAGTGAGGTCCCAGACATGAGCAGGAAAGATCACAGAGGATGCTCACCACCAAGGAACCTCAAGAGATCATCAAGTCTAATCTCCTTGCTATAGCAGGTACCCTACAACAGGTTGCACAGATAGGCGTCCAGACAGGTCTTGAATATCTCCATAGAAAGAGACTCCACCACCTCCCTGGGCAACCTGTTCCAGAGCTCCGTCACCTTCACCATAAAGTTCTTTTACATGTTTGTATGGAACTTCCTACATTCAAGTTTTAGGCCACCACTCCTTGTCCCATCGTTACACAGTGCTGAGAAGAGCCTGGCCTCATCCATTTGCCTTTCACCTCCCTGATAAACATTGTTCAGATCTCCTCTCAGTCTTCTTTTCCCCAGGCTGAGCAGACCCAGGTTACTCAGCCTTTCCTCATATGAGAGATGCTCCAGGCCCTTTATCATCTTTGTGGCCCTCTGCTGGACTCCTTCTAGGAGATCCCTGTCTATTTTAAACTGGGGAGCCCAGAACTGGACACGGTATTCTAAACGTGGCCTCACCAGGGCAGAGCGGAGGGGGAGGATCACCTCCCTCAACCTCCTGGTCACACTCTATTTGACATACCCTGGGACACCACTGGCTTTCTTGGCCGCAAGGGCACACTGCTGGCTCATGGCCAACCTGTTGTCCACCAGGCCCCCCAAGCCCTTCTCCGCAGAGCTTTCCAGCAGGTCATCCCCTGATCTGTACTGATGCATGCAGTTATTCCCTCCCAGGTGCAAGACTCCACTCTCGCTGTTGTTAAACCTCATCAGGCTCCTCCCTTCCCAACTCTCCAGTTTGCCCAGGCCACGCTGAATGGGAGCACAGCCTTGTGATGTGTCACTGCTCGTCCCTGTGCTCAGTCCCCAAAAACTGGAGGATGAGGAGAGAGCGTTCCTCTGCAGCCCGGCAGGCGGCGGGGAGCCGGTGCTGAGCCAGCTGGACCAGGAGCCAGCTCTGAGTTCTTCTTGGCTCATCTCTCTTGTTGCTCAGGGAATGCAGCTTGCGGACATACGTAACAGCATGGTTTGCCTCTGAGCTGTTCCCTGTGACTGTAACTTCAAGCATTCCTGGGTCGTGTCTTGAGATTTGCCACCTACGGCCATCTGGTCCTGTCCTGCTCCCAAAGGTACATGACGTAGGCAGGGCAGGTGGGAGAAATGGTGGGGAAGTGTTCCGATAAGAGATCTCATTAACACAGAAAAATTAGGTCATTGAATCATAGCATCATAAAATGGTTGGAGTTGGAAGGGACCTCACAGCCCGCCCAGCACCATTTCTGCCATGGGCTGGGTGCTCCTCAGCTCGGGCTGCTTAGGGCCCATCATGGCCTGGGGCACCTCCAGGGATGGGGCACCCGCAGCTCTGGGCAGCAGTGCAGTGCTGTACTGCCTCTGGGTGAAGCATTTCCTCCTCACATCTGACCTAAACCTCCCTTCTTCCTGTTTAAAGCCATTTCCCCTCATCCTATCACTATCAGACCACATAAGCTGTTGTTGGAACTAGATGATCTTAGAGGTTCATTCCAATCTAAGTCATTCTATAATTCTGTGAATCTATGGTTCTCTGATTCCATGACTGTTACAGAGCCCAGGAAAAGGCCAAAATTTTTCCACTGCTGAAAGCCAAAAAATAATGACAAATGCGGGCTATTCACTTCCTAAGAGCCTGTTTTTTTTCCCCAGAAATCTGTCAGAACCCCCACCCTGCCAGCTATTCATGTGTTGGAGAGAGGTGGGAGGCTGTAGTCATATCAGCTATACCCTGAAATTTCCTAACATGCCTAAAAAATGTGTCCTCACCCTAAAAAATGTGTCCTCACCCCCTGCCCCCGCAACCCCATTGTGATGAAATGAGAAAGTCATTTATTCTCGCTCTTCCCCTTCTGGGAAGACGAGAAGCCATGGGGGTGTCTGGAATGAGGGACCTCTACCTGGTGATGCTCTGGGGTGGAGGGATGGCTGTGGAAGGGTGGCCAAGGTGGGCTGGAGCTCCGTAGGGGAAACTGGGTTCATGTAGGAGATGTCGTGGTGGAAAACGATGTTTCCCCACTCTGTCTCTGTGTGGTTTCGGTGCTCCCACCACGGGCAGGCAATGCTTGGTGTCAGCAGGACGGGCTGGCTGAAGCAATCGGTGGCATTGCATTAATTTGCATGGATAAAGCTGCGCGTTGGCGCTTGTCTGCAGGCACACGGAACTACCGGGAGAAAGTGCTAAGTAAAGCCAAGGCCCCAGATAAATTTACTCACAACAGAAGTAGGGAAATTCTTAATATGACCGATGAAAGAGGAACACTGCAAATGAGGCTGATGTAAGCTGTTGTTTTTAGCAGTTTTTAATGCTGAGCGGTTGGCACGCATTTGGAAAAGGAAGTCTTTCTATTGTCCTGAGTTCAGAAACTGCCCCCAGCACAGCCCGCAGCAGTTTCCATCTCGCCCTGCTCGGGGCTCTCCTGCAGATGGCTTTCCTGAAGCATCCAGAGATTCTTTTCCTCCCTATTCTTGACCCTTCTGGAGAAACATTGGAATTTTCAAGATGAGGTCATGTCCTGCAACCCACTGCAGTGGGAACCTCTGAGGAGTGAAGCAGCACTGTGAGGGGTGAGGGCTGTGCGGCCGCTCCAGGCTTTGCATTTCCCCTAAATCACGTTGTGGTGGGAATCCCAGCCTGTGCCAGCCATGCAGACAGGATTCAGCAAGCTGCTGTGCTGATAAGAGGCTGTATCTCATCACAGGATCAGCCATCTTCCAGCAGGGGCAGTGTCTGGAAAAATACCTTGGGGAAAACTAATACTTCCCGATGCATGTCTCGGATTTTTCCTGGACTTTGTTTTGAAATAAAGCAAAACAAAAGAGGATTAAATGTAAGGTATTTCAAACCAAATTAGAATGTAATAAAAAAATCCACCCTGCTTTGGCCTCTTCTCAGTCCTTGGCATGAAAGCCAAAGAAAGAAACAGGGAAAACAGCTGCAGTGCCTTTGGCGCCTTAGGACATGCATCACTCGCATCACTCGGACTGACAGGAAGATTTCTTCCCCAGGAAGAGCGGCAGAAAATCCCGAGCTCTGCTAAGGTGAGAAGTAAAGGCAGGTTATCAACATCATCAAGCATCAGCAAGCAAAGAGGAGAAAGTCCCACAGTTGCATGAGGCCATCCTGCAGCCCAGCTCTCCTTGAGGCTCTGGGGTTGCGGTGCTGTGTGATGGCTGAGCCGAGCTCCAGGACCCCCAGGGTCCCTGGGACCGCTGTGCCAGGAGAAGTGCACACTGCAGCATCCTTCTCCCTAATCCTCCTTGGTGAATAACTGTAGCTTTCTTTTGCTGCTGTCCCTGCACCCAAACAAACCTCATGCCCATGGCTGGGTGGGGCCGAAGCAATAAAAGCAGCTCTGTTCCAGGAACAGGAAAATCTTGAGAGAGAGAGATTGGCTGGAAACTGCAGGAGCCTCCTGATGGCAGAGAGCCCTAAGGTGGAGCAGGCAGCAGACACAGGGCAGAGAACTGAGAGCTGGAGGCAAAAGTGGGCATGGGGCAGCGGGATGAGCTCATGGAGCAGCCTGGTTGGGCTGCTGGCTGTGGGTGCAGCTCAGACCTGGAGGCTGCAGCACAGGAGGTTTGTGCTAATGACACCAGCATCAGCTGTGGTTGCAGCAGCTCCTTCCACAGCCGCCCCCTCCCTCCTGCTCAGCCCAGCCAAGTTCAACAGCTATAAACGATGGCTCCTTTCTTTCCACTGAGCACCTCAGTGCTTCCACACCGAGGGCGCTGCTCTGTGCCGCGCTGCATTTCCACTGCACCTCCCCAGTGCCAAGCGGGATGGCACTGTGCGAGCCCCAGCCTCACAGCTCGGTCACTGCAGGAGGTGTGAAGTTCCATGAGCAAAGCTCTCCCTGGCTGGTGTTAGCCACAGAGCTCCCAGCCACAGCCCCTCTGTGCTGGAAATGCAGAGCAGTGCACAGCCAGCAGCTGGTGTGGTGGCTGCAATTTCCTCGTGCACATTTATCACGTGAGTTGTGAGCAGAAGGGAACAGAAAGCCTCTGCTGTCGGTTTCTGCACGCTTTATTTCCATGGCAAAAACTGAATTTCGATGTTGCTCTGCAGCAGTTCATCCTAAAGCTGGAGCTCCTGCTGTTCTGCCATGCACCTCTGCACGGACCTGCTCTGCTCTACTGGGAAAGCAGAGCACTGCCCTGCCCCACTCTGAGCCCAGCAAAGCCTCACACCTTCCCGATACCTGTGTGAGCTCCTAAGGAGGCTTTGGCTTATTAAAAGTTTGTCCTCAGCTTCACTGGGGGCGCATGGTGAGCTGCAGCCTGCTGTACCCACCGACACCCCAAATTCACTGTAGGGTGTGAACATGCAGGAGAACGGATTGCCGCACGGATCCTCCATGGGAGCACATCCTCACCTGTGCTGGGGATCTTCTGCACCTCGTGCCTGGGGTGCATCAGTGGGGCCCTGCAGTCCGTGGTGGCCCATGGCTGTTAGGGTGGCTGTGGGTAGGCAGAGCCTGAGAGCCCGTGGGAGGAGGAGGCTGTGGATGAAGGCAGAGCAGCAGAGGTTGGTTGGAATTCTGCCAGGCTCTAACTGTAGCATCCTCACCGGCAAAGTGCACTGGGCAGCGATGTGGGCTGATGGCCAGCTGCATGCTTGCTCCCACTGGCGTCACCACGGGGGCAGCCCTGGGGCCAGCCCTGTTCCATGTTCTGATAGGGACATAGGGACAGCGTGCGCCCCAGGCAGTTCTGCAGACAGCACAGAGCTGGGAGGAGCGGTGGTACACCAGTGGCTGTGCAGAGGGAGCTGGGCAGGCTGAGAATGGGGTGGCAGAACCTCACGCAGCTCAGCAGTGCAAAGCGCTGCCCCTGAGGGGGGACGACCCCAACCCGGGGCGTGCAGGGGGGTCTCAGCCCCACTGCTCCCCGCTGGGCACTGAGCGGTGCGGGCCCACGGTGCTCCTCCTGCTGCCATGTAGCAAACCCCTGACAAACACCCGGCACAACAGCAGCACGAGCGCTCCTCGGGCTTGGTTTTTTTCCAGAGTTGCGTAATCTTAACCAAACGTTGTTTCTTTTGCTATCCAGACCCACAGGGAAAATCCCCCCTGTAATTATGATGAATAGAACTCTTCTTTGTGGTCATGCCACTTGGCACAATCAAGTTTCCTTTTGAGCTGATAAAATGAAACTGAATGCTGATTCAGAGCTTAGTATCCCAGCATTCTTGGCTCCAATGTGAACTTTATCCCATTCTTTCTGCCTTTGTCTTTTTTTTTTACTATTTCACTTTCATGACATCCTCTGTCATC
This sequence comes from Bambusicola thoracicus, assembly GCA_002909625.1. Taxonomy (NCBI): domain Eukaryota; kingdom Metazoa; phylum Chordata; class Aves; order Galliformes; family Phasianidae; genus Bambusicola; species Bambusicola thoracicus. The sequence continues at coordinate 22,156 of PPHD01004220.1, read as the reverse complement.
ATCCTGGAATTTCCACTGGATCGTCTCCCTGCTGACTCCAGGACTCCCTATTAAAAGGGATCTGCATCCAGCTGCTGCAGACTGCCCTGCATCGGCCCGAGCTCCTGGTCCTGCTCCGACAGCCCTCATCCAACGGGAAGATGAAGCTCTCTGCAGTTGTTCTTGCTCTTCTCATCGCATCCTTCTGCTCCCGAGCCTCCTCTGCCCCAGGTGAGTCCTGCTCTGCTGTCTGAGAAGGAAGAACAGCTCTGAGCCTTCGTTGCCATTTCTCCCTTGAGGCAGAGAGCAGGGAATTTTTCAGCCTCCCTCCACTCTGCACTTAGATCAGCTCTGTGTAGGAGCCTCCAAACTAGAAAATCATCCATCCATCCATCCATCCATCCATCCATCCATCCATCTGTCCGTCTGTCTGTCCGTCCGTCTGTCCATCTGTTCATCCATCCATTCACCATTCTGAGTTTGGGGTCCTTGCTCCTGGTTATAGCATAGGGACTCCAGTCTCTGCTCTGGAACTGAGTTTCTCCCTCATATTTCCTTCCCTGGTTCCATTGAACCAGGTGATCTCCAATGCCCTTTTCAACCTTAACTGTCCCCTAGTTCTCTGCTCTCTCCCCCCAGCACAGCTCCCTCAGCCCAACCTGCACTCATGCTGTCTCTCCCTGCCTCTTCCAGTGGGACCCGACGTCCCGACCTGCTGCACCACTTACATAACACATAAGATCCCGCGGAACCTCATCCGGAAGCACTACAGCACCAGCACCAGCTGCTCAAAGCCGGCCATCATGTAGGTACCGATCTGGATGTGGTGTGGGTGTGTGGGATTGGCTGAGGGCTGCGGGTCAAAGAGCACACGGTGTGCTGTGTGCAAGGCAGGGGGAATGAAGGGGAAAAGGCTGGCATGGGGACTGCTGGGATGCTCCTGCAGGGGTGGCCAGGGATGTTCTTGGGGTATCTATGGGGGTCTCCCAGGGATGTTCCTGCAGGAGTCGATGTGGGAGAAGGATGGGAGTGGGGGAATCGTGGTGGGTACAGCATCAGCTTGGGCATGGTGGAGAACCTCTTGTGAACCCCAAACTGAGCAGCAATCTCAGTGCCTCACCTCTGTCCCACAGCTTCATCACAAAGAAGGAGCGCGAAGTCTGCGCCAACCCCAGCGACCCCTGGGTGCAGAGCTACCTGCAGAGCGCCAAGCGGGACTGAGCGGAGCCAGGTGGGATGGGACACTGCTGCCACGCCAGCCATGTCACCACGAGCTTCTGACACAGAGCGTGGCTTCAGGACGGCTGCATGAGCCCACGTCTGCTTGCAGCTCCCAGGCACTGCAGGATGGGGACCACAGACATCTCACGGCAGGTGCTGTTTGCACAGCCCGCTCTGCAGCCCCAGCACATAGCTCAGCACCTCTACCTGCAGACTAGAAAGGCCCGTGGCGTATCTATTGTTCTTAAGTTATTTAAAATTATTTAAGAAATTACCATCAGAGATAGGCAGTATTCTCATCTCTGGATCCTATTTATGGGAGAGTGGCAGGGTGGGCATTTAAGGGAGGGTGGCTCGGAGTCTCATCTTCAGGGGATGGGTGGCTCTGGCTCACTTGTATGAAGGTGTTATGGAGAATAAAGAATGTGGATAAAATCTCTGTTTTTCTCCCTTGATGTCCTTTTACACCATCACAGAGACAAACGCTCACCGCTGAGCCCAGCAGCACGCCTTACATGGCATGTGATGATGGGAAGTGGTTGGAGATAAGCCCCTGAAGTTTCCACTACACTACAGACAGATGAATATCCTCTGACTCTGTTTCCCCACCACATCCCCTATGAACCTGACAGATAAGGAGGGGCTGCTCGTGCACCCCACCTCAGTGCCTGTCTCCCCAGCGGGCTCTGTGTGTGTGATGGGATGGGGATGGGCACATTGCAAGGGGCACAAACAGGGAGAGCTGCTGCAGGGCTGCAGATGGGAGCCAGCCCTGCTCCACATCCAACAGTGGGCACAAGACGCATGGGTGGCTCATGGGTGGCTTCGCAATAGGAGCAAGCAGGTTGCAAGGGACCGTGCTTGTGTCACACACAGCACACTGAGGTGCTCCCAAGCCGCTCTGTGTCTGCACAACATCTGCTCCGTTCAGTCAGCATTTCTTCTCCCTAATGCAAAACACATTTCTCCTATTGTTTAACATTTTTCAATCCACAGCTTACAGTTCAGACTTGGCAGCTCTGGGGCTGGGAAAGCACCTCGCAGCTGCCTCATGATTTCCCTCCAGCTCTGTGCTTTCCCGGCAGGAGCGCAGACTGCAGGCAGGAAGGCTGCAGGGCCGTGAGGAGCAGCGGGAGGGCTCCCATCTGCCGGGCTGGGGGAATGGGGAAAGGCTTCGGTCAGCACACCTGCAAAAAGCTTGTCCTGTGAGAGGGCCCGTGTCCTCTTAAGCAGGGGAGTGATCATGGGGGAGAGACAGTCTGCTGAAAGGGCTGTCTTGAATTGGTATCATAGAATCAGTAAGGTTGTAAAAGACCTCTAAGATCACCAAATCCAACCCCAGACCACCCCTGCCGTGCCCATAACCACAGCCCTCAGTGCCACATCCGCCCAGCTCTGGAACATCTCCAGGCACAGTGACACTTCCCTGGGCAGCTGTGTCACCGCATCACTGCTCTTTTGGAGAAGGGATTTTTCCTAATATCCAATCTGAAGATTCCCTGGTGCACTGTGAGGCCACCATCTCTCTATCACTGTTACCTGGGAGCAGAGGCCCACCCTTCTCTCCACCACCTCCTTTTAGGCAGTCGTAGGGAGCTATGTGGTCTCCCCTGAGCCCCCTCTGCTCCACGCTGACCCATCCCAGCTCCCTCAGCCTTCTTGGCCACCACGGTCAGTGGGTATCAGCTCACACCCCCACAACCTTTTCCTCCATGCATCTTTCCAGCCACTCTGCCCCAAGCTCATAGTGCTGCATGGGGCTGTTGTGACCCAAGCGCAGGACCCGGCACTTGGTCTTGTTGCAGCTCATCTCATTGGCCTCAGCCCATTGATCAGCCTGTCCAGATCCCTCTGTGGGGCCTTCCTACCCTCACGCAGATCGACTCTTCCCCCCAGCTCGGTGTTGTCTGCAAGCTTACTGTGGGTGCACTCTATCCCCTCATCCAGGAACAGAGCAGATGGGGTCGGAAGCTGTGGGGTTGTGGATCTGCTGAACCCACAGAGCATCCCAGCTTGCACTGGGCACCTTTTGCATGGAGAAGCAGAGCCTGGTGCAGGAGGGGGCCTGAGAGAGCCCACACAGACACTGCCCCTGAGCTGTGGAGGAGGACAGAGGATGGCTGTGGTGATGCTGATGGCTGTGTGTGGGGGTTCTGCCCAGGCCCAGCGCAGAGGAGGAGCCCAGTGCAGAGCTGTCTGCTCTTGGGGCAATCTCTGGCCAGCAGCCCATGCAGCCACAGGAATTTTCCACAGCCTCTGCTTTCATTTTCCTGACTGGAGCTGCCAGAGCTGCATCTCACCAGCCCACAGTAGGACTCCTACCAGGGAGATGAGGCGAAAGGGAGCAGTGGTAAATGGGGGGAGATGGTGACATCTTGGGGTGCAGTTTGGGACCTGGCAGCTTCCTGATGGCTCAGGGCAGTGCAGGGATGCTGCCATGCCCAGGAGGTGCAGCAGTTGCTCCCAGTGCCTCAAGGCTCAGCACAGCACCAGGCCCTCGGAGCTTACACAGCTGTTCCTCGTTTCCATTGACATTCTTTGAGTGAGACAGAGAGAAGGCACAGCCCAAACAAGCGCACTATTCCTGCACTGTGTGGTCAGCTACAATTCAGTTATCTGTTCTGTTGGAATGCTTTAAAAGTAAACAGAAAACCTCCCAAAGAGCCGAAGCACCTCACTTTTGGGGAGCTTGAACCACATCTGGCTGTCCCCTTTGTGCCAGTGAAGCTCAGAAGAGCCCCGGGGCAGGCAGTGAGCAGCCCCCAGGCAGCCTTATCCCCTTGTGTTGTTCTTAACCCCATTCTGTGTCTCTCCCTTCATCAGACCCAGGGGCTGCTCACCCTCATTGCCCAGCAGGACAGGGGATGTGGTTACTTCTGGGAAGCCCTGCTGTATTAGGGCGAGTGCATCCTGCCACAGCCACCGCTTGCAGCTTTTTCAGCTGTTGGTTTGAACCTGACCTTACAGCTCAGTCTTTCCGAGTTCTGCTTTTCTGACCTATGTGATGCTGGAGGCACGGCCGTATGCTGGCAGCTCTGCATTGCTCACAAAACCTTCCTCCTAAACCTCCTAAAATGGGGGTTTATAGCATCCATTGCTGCTTTTTGGCCTGCGGTACCTCCAGAGATGGAGCACCCACAGCTCTGGGCAGTGCCAGGGCCTCAGTGCTCTGTGCATTTCCCCTTCAAATTGGACCCCTTTTAGTGTGCCACCAGGAAGGCAAACCCGGTGCTTGGCTCCTCCAGGGAACTTTAGGGCACCTCATGAGGAAGTGCAGCAGAACAGGCTGCTCCTCAATCAGGGAGGGCTGTGGAAAGGGGGTGATGAGCGAGGGGAGGGCAGGGGGCAATCCCAGCATCCGCACAGCGCTGCAGCACTGCTTTGTTTGGGGTATTCACAGACACTGCTTGCTGTGATGTGCTGGGGATCAGATGTTGCAGCAGCAGCAGGTCAGGCTGTGTCATTTCTTTTTCTACCCATAAGGACATCAGAAAGCTTTAATGCAAACTGTAGCCTGACAAAGCGTTTCTGGTGGTTTGGTTTGCTGTGCTTTTTCAAAGCAAATTCAGGCTTCCTTCACAAAGCAGCTGCAGCAGAAGATGGGTGTATGTCATCTGCAGCAAAATACTGAGTGAGCACGGCCAAAGTGGAGCTCTGCTCCTGTGTGACTGCCACAGAGCCCCATGGCAAACCCCCAGTCCCTGATGTGATGGGATGAGGGTGGGGGAGGGCTGGCACAGAGCCCCGGCTGGTGCTGGGAGCTGGGGATGCAGCAGGGATGGGTTTTAGGGATAAGGAGGGTGAGGGTTTCCCAGCTGGGAAGTGATGTCTCTCCCTGCCTGTCCAAGGAGCCCTCCCAGCCCTTTTGACCCAGGAGCAGCATGGGGTGGGCAGGTGCTGGGCTACACAGAAGGATGGTCCCACAGAGCCTACTTAGCACCCTGCCTTCCCTGGGGATCTGGCAGAAGGGGATGCAGTCAGAGCTTAGACACAGAGATAGAAACCTTTATTCTTTGGGACCAGCAAGACACAGCGTTTTGAGCACACATGTGGTTCCAGAATGAGCATCCCATAAATATCCAGCGTACTGTTTCCTCCCTTAGGGAAGGATCTCCTTCACAGCATCTGATTCACAGCTCCTGCAGCACGGTGAGACACAGACAGTTGGCCTGGAGGTCAGCCTGCATTACGTGACAGTGCTCGCACCTCATTTTGACAGACTGCTTCCCACAGGTGGCTCTTAGGGTAAGACCCCCTCCAGCTCCAGCAGCAGAGGTACAGGAGGGGACGGCATTTGCACAACAGCCTGCACCAAGCAGATCTGCAAGGCCAAGAGGTGCATCCCCAGCATTGCAGCTGCATGGCAGAGTGGCTAAACTGTATACTATAGATGATGCTGTTGCAAGACAAAAGGAAGCTCAGGGGCCCCGGGGTGTCTGTTGGCCCTGGTGCTCAGCAGTGGGGTTTCTAGGTCCACACCATGACTTTGCTGCATGGACTCGCAGGGCTCTCCAGGGCAGACACCTCAGGTCCCGGCCCTCACTGCAGCTCCAGGAAGTTGATGTATTCCTTCACCCACCGGGCATCAGGGTTTGCGCAGACCTGCCGCCCCTTCCTGGTGATGAACCTGTGGAGACAGGCAGGGAGGTGTCAGCCCCAGAGTCAGCTGTCAACACCTCCTGGGCACCCACCGTCCTGTTCTGTGACCAGCATTGGTTCCCATAGGGGTCACTTTCCTCCCACAAACCTCCAGAGGAACACAGGTACCATGGAGAACTCAAGGACCCTGGGAGAACCTGGGTTCTACGTGCTGGCTTCATGGGGACATCCTTCCCAAGCCTTATCCCAAGCACCCCAGGATGGGCTCATTTCTCAGCTGAAGAGGATGAGAGCCCATGCTGCATGTGGGACCTGGGGTGGTTGCCCCTTCCCCTGGCTCCAGGGATGGTCCCTCACACCACCAGCCCCTTGTTCCCTGTGAATGGCAATTCTCCCCTTGAGCCCAGAGCTGGATCCAGTACTTACACAACTGCTGCCTGTGGGCATTTGCTGCTGGTGTAGAAATACTCCTTCACATGATTCTGGGGCAGCTTCCGTACAGTATAGCTGAAACAGCACACGGTTGTATCAGCCCCAACTAGAAGAGAAGAAGGCCGACATGAGTCCACCATGAGTCTACCACAATGTGATGCCCATAGCAGCATGGACAGCCATTCCTTAGACAGCTCCTCTCATCCAATTTCCCCAGAAAGTCAGCAGGAAATGAGTGTGAGCACCCAAGCGTAATGGAGGTCACTGCTGGGGTGTCTTCTTAGAGCTTTTGCAGTCTTCTCTTCCTCAGTGCCAGTGACAAAAGTCCCCTCACTCATCCTAGGACCACCCCTAAAGGCCAGCAACAACACTGGGGGTGTGAATCATAAAGACTTCAATGCTGGCAAGGTAAAATGTATCATTGCCTCCCTGGGAAAAAAAAGGAGAAGGAAAGGAAAATCTGTTCAAAGAAAGCATGAAAAGCTTCTAACCTTTGAAACTTGCCTTTTCTGTCTCTGCTTCAATATGACTGCCTGCCGAAGTGAAACCCCCCCCCACCCCAGGAGAGCAGAGAGGAGCAGTGAGAGATGCTGAACTCACATGGAGATGAGGAGGCTTGAGGGAAGAGGGCGGCAACCAGGAGGATGGAGAGGGACACGGCTGCGGCAGTCATCATGGACAGAGGTGAGCTGCAGAGGCAGGAGCAGAGCAGAGTCCTCCCGGGTGTGGTGCGGAGTGGCTGGGATGCTCCTCGCCTTTTATCGGGCTGGTGGCCGGCCCTGGCAGTCCGATTTCAAGGGGAAATTTTGGAGTTTCCAAAGCGTAACCGATGTCACGGCACCTTTGCCTCAGAAAGGCTGAAAAAAAAAAAAAAAAAAAAAAAAAAAAGGAAGCAACAGGTTTAGGAAATACCAAAATAGCCGCTGTGTGAGGTGGGGTAAGTCTGAACATATCAGCACCCAACCAGGGGCAACGCTGACCAAGACAGGATGTGAAGCAGGCTTTGAACAGCGGGTTCACGCTTACACTCACCAAGATGACAGCAATCGCCAACATCTCAGCACAGGACTAGGAGGATGCCAACTCATCTCACTGCCAAGGTCCTGAGCCTTGGGGACAGAGGCACTCAGTCCTTGAAAATGGTTTGGGAGCAGCCAGGGGGCCCTGGGTTCCGTGGTGGGTCTGGGCACAGCCAAGATGGACTTTCCCTGGGAAGCCCACCTAGATGCCCTGAGTACCATCTTGTCCCAGGGATGTGGAGCCAACACAGCGCAGGGTGGGATGCAGAGGGCAGAGCCCTGGAGCTGCTCTTGTGCCAGAACCACGACCTATGTGCACACACACGGTCACAGGGCTCCTTGCCACGAGGTGATGGGCTCCCCAGGATGTGCAGGGAGCGTTTCCCCTTTCTTACCTCCTCTTCTCCGCACCGCAGCTCTGGTTGCTCAGGATACAGTCACGCCCAGCTCACGAGGCACCACGAGCTCCTCTCCCTGCAGTTCTGTGGCTGCCCACAGCCCCTCTGGCATGGTGGGGAGCATGGCAGGAGCTGCTGCTCTGCTCCTGTGGCAGCATCCCCCCTACCACCATGTCTCCATGGGAGGGGAGGACAAGCAGTGCTGCAGGAACTTTCCCAAACCACCCCTGTGTAGTTGGAGGGGAGACTCTAGGTTGAAGATTGCAATTAGCCAATTGTTCTGGCTATTTCTGAGGGCTGCTCCGAAAGAAATGCCTCCTATTTTATCATGTCAGCTCATGACATCAGAGGCATTACTTTCAGAGTGGGCTACTTATTAATTTATTGCTTACACCATAGAGTCATGTAGGGATGCAAAGCAAGACCGTGACAATGATCAGCCTTGTCTCCTCTCTGCAACTGAGGCTTTACTTTGCCCTCAGTCCTGACCTATATCCGCCAACCGAAGGCTGACCCTGGGACTGGGACTTCTCCTTTCAAGGAGCTGTTCTTGTAGAAAAGAAATATTTGCACCACCCTCCCACCCCCTCCCCAGATGCACAACACACACTGCCCTACGCACTGCTGGCTCTTTCCCTTGCATTCAGGGTGGGCAATCACCCACCTCCCTGTCCTCATCCAGCACAGGGGCCGTGTGCCCAGTATAGGTCGTGTATGTGAAGCCACTCAGAGCTCAGCAGAGCTCTGAGAGCCGTTACTGCCTCTGACAAAATGACTGCCAGCTCCAGATAGGGATCTAAGAAACCACAGAGAGATATTGACATGCCCCAACCACAGAACTGCAATAGCCCACGCTCTGGTAGAGCTTGTCGAGGCAACTGAAACCATGACATCTGCATATCTTTCTGACAGCACAGGCAGCTGCACCTCAGCTCAGCACAGCTCTCTCCTTGGATGCATAGGAACTCCAGACACTGTCCTCCTGGCAGCACAGAGTCTCACAGCGCTGTTTTCCCCAAGCAGGAAAAGCTTCTGCTGGCATTTATTAGCTGTGCCACGTTGTTCTTCTTCACTCAGCCTTGGGAACATGCTGGCTGTGTACTGGGACATGGGGTGTGTTGTGTCCATGATGACACATTGTCTGCATCCAGTGTGATATGCATCACCTTAGCCTGGCTAGTGCAGGACAAATGGGGTCCCTAATCCACCAGAAGCAGCCAATCCTCACTGCTGAGCTCCCAGGGCTCTGCTGGTTATTTTCTTGAGCAACTGCCCATCACTGCCTTCCCCAAACCTGTCTTCACTGGTGCGCCCATCAGCAGCACAACCGGACCCTGCTTCCCACATCTGACATAGATGGAATCCTCTTGCTCAGAGGGTCTGCCCAGTGCCACAGCTAGCAGAAAAAAGCAGGCGTCCCTGCAAGTTTCCCCAGAAAGGAGGTGGCAGCCACACCAACTAATCCTCCCCTTTGTCTGCAGGGACCACATGTCTGCATCCTGTCAGGATCGGGCTGGTGGCCACCACCAGGTCCACCATCACTACTTCATCTCTGGTGGTCCAGTGGTCAGGACTCAGCACTCTCATGGCCTGGGTCCAATTCCCAGCTAGGTAAGGGGTCCTTGCAGCCACCACACGTCCCAGACTTTTCCTGGCGCAGATCCATGGGGGCAGGCAGGGCAGGATAAATCTTTGGGACCGGCGGCAATCCATTCCTCTTCCCCATTGCCATCAGGCTGCACCCTCCAGGAGAAATCTGTGCTGAGAGAAGGGCGGCCAGAGCCTGCAGGGAGCAGTGCTTTGCAGGGAGCAGGATGCTGCAGCTGTGTGTGGGTTTCTTCTTGTGGTAAGAGAGATGCAGGTGGTTGGCCATTTTGGCCTTTCTAAAGGGGAAGAGGCCAGCAAGACATGAGGGTCAGGAGCAGATGGGGACAGCAGGGTCCCCTTGGTGAGGAGTGGTGGATGTGTGTCTGTCTGTCCCTCCTGGGGACAGGAGGACAGGGGCTGTCAGCAAAAACTCCCGCTGTGAGCAGGATTTGAACCTGCGCAGGGAAACCCCATTGGATTTCAAGTCCAACACCTTCACCACTCGGCCATCACAGCTGACACACAGGGATCCCTGCAGGAGGGCCAGCAGGGGGGTGGCACGGGCTGTCACCTGGCCCCAGGGGACATCAGACCCCCTCCCGACTCAGGTTCCCTGCAGCGGTGACAAGGGAGAAGCCCCAGGCACACACCATCACTCAGCAATGGCCAAACATCGGTGTGTGATGGGCACTGTCTGGGCTCAGGGCAGGGCACAGGGAGGGCTCACATGGTGTCAAATAATGGTGTGCATTTCAATATGTCCTGTGAATGGAAAAAATATGCCTCCTGTTTTATGGTGTCAGCCCACGACATCAGAGGTGGCTGTTGGTGGTACGGCAGTAGAGGTTGAACCTTCCCACCAGTGCCCCATTTTGTGTTGTTGCTGTGTGGCTGATGGCAGCAGAGGGGCAGTCTGACAGAACGGCGTCTGAAATGGAAGTGTGGATGGAGCAAAGTGTGTCACTGAACTCCTCCATGCTGAAACAATGGCACCCACATCATTGATGCTTGTTGAATGCTGATAGAGACCAACCAGTGCATGTGAGCACAGTGAGGAGTGGGTGGTGCATTTCAGCAGTGACACGAAAGACAAGCCATTTTTCTGATAGTCATGCAGATTTTAAAGAGCATAGCATGCAGGGTCTTGCTCATTGCTCATGAAATGTGTAGCTAATTGTGGTGGTGGCTGTGCTGAAGAACAGTGTTTTGTGGCTGGGAATTAGCTCTCCCAGTGTTACTGCTCATTGTATTAGTTGTAGTTTCCACAGAAATAAATTGGAGGCATTACTTTTGGAGTAACCTACATATATGCAATCCAAGACAATTCCTCTTCACTCAGTATGGTCCATGCAAGCCAAAAGGCTGGACGCCCATGGGCTAAAGTAAGGCACAAGAGAGAAAAGTCTTCAGATCTGGAAGGCCACATGTCCTGATGAGCGCAGTTAGTAAAGATGAGGTCTATGTGTTCTTTGAGCCCTTCGAGCATGAAGTTCATTTGGTATCCAAAAGGCTCTGCTGAAGAGAGGCTTCATTTCAGGGTGAGGGTTCAAATACTCTTCAGGTGGCAAATGCAGGAACCTGAACAGACAGAGCATTTAATGGAGCCCATAGTGTGTGTAGAAAGGATATAGGGACTCCAGATCCCAACAGAGGGACGTGGAGAGGACCAGAGCAGCAGCAGATGTGTCTGGAGAGCACTGGTACCCAAACAGAGGAGCTTGCAGGGAGTGTCTGAATCATAGACTCACGGAACCACAGAATCATAGAATGACCTGGGTTGAAAAAGCCCACAATGATCATCTTCGTTCCAACCCCCTGCTATGTGCAGAGTTGCCAACCAGCACACCAGGCTGCCCAGAGCCACATCCAGCCTGGCCCTCAATGTCTCCGGAGATGGGGCATCCACAGCCTCTTTGGGCACCCTGTAGGTTGTCTGAAGGGGGCGAGGAGAATGGAAGGTGTGGTCTGGACAGCAGCTGGGATCAGAGAGGACCACATCCTCACCTGGCTCGTGCAGCCTGGCTGGACTCAGGCTTCTGTTACACTGGTCAGAGTTCCCACAGTGCAGCTCAAGAGATTCTCTTTTGATGCCTTTTTTCCTTACTGTATCTTGTGTCATTGTCAGTGAATAGCTGTTTACGTTTCACTGGGATATTTACAGACAAAACAATATTGCCTATTAAGGAGAACAGGATGTGTTTATAGAAATGACAGCTCTTCTCATGTAACAAATGGCGCTTTGGTATTACACAATGCAGAAAACCACACACACACACGCACAAAAAGAAAAAGAAAGGAAGGAAAGAGAGAAAACCACAACAAAAGCAGCACTCATGAGACAGCCTTTGTCTCTTCAGAGAAATGCTCAAACTCTGCTTTTATCTTTCATGCTTCAGAAAATAGGGAGAGCTTTTCTCCAGTGCTGGCTTTGCTGGACACAGCTGCCCCAGTGGTTGCTGCTCAGTGATGCATCCCACTCTCTGGCAAAAAGGTGGACACACACTGTCATGATCACACCTTGATCCTGTGAGCACCAATAGTCCCAACAGTACTTCATGTGGTTCAGTGCTGCTGGGTCCATGGGAAAATGGAGAGCACAAGCTCTAGAGAAGGAGTTTTGCTCCTAGGGAAGGGTCGTGTTGGCTGATGGGCAGGACATGGTTGGGCAACTCAGGTTGAGATCTCTCCATGGATGGGTGTGCAGGAGCTAAGGGAATCCTTACGGGAAGGAGAACAAATAGTACCCCCACATCCCACAGACACTTAGGTTTTAACTTGCTTGATTTCAGCCCTCTGGGTTTGGGCTCTTATCCCTCAGAATGCAGACAGAAGCAGCCTGTCCTGACCTCTTGTGTCCATAAAAGCTTTTCCAGATAGCTGGACCTGTGCAGGACCTGTGCAGAGTATCTCCACCACTGGCTTTACCCTCGGCAGTCCAGTGGCCATAATCTCAGTGCCACGTTTGGTTTTGAGCACTGGATGCCCTCGTCCAAGGAGATTGGGCAGTCAGGAGTGAACCCAGGTTATATAAGGCCATGTTACCCGCCAATAAATGCCATTTGCCATCCACCACATTGGTGTCTGTGAGTTAATGGACCAAGCAACCTGGGGTTGGTCGCCGTACTGTTTCCGAATCAGGTCGCCGCACCTACGATAGGCAACACTCTATCCCTCTACAAGCTCTGCCCTGCTTCTGTTGGAGCAGAGGTTTTGTGAACCAGTGGCATGGTTTCCTTAATGCCCTTCACAAGGTCAGGCTTAGATGGGCTGTTGGCTCTAAGTCGAAAGTAAATAAATTCACTGTTTGAAATACAGGAACAATGTGTCTTTGGCACTGAAGAACAAAGCTTAGGTGTGAAGTTGTACCTGAATTAAGTCCTTAAGCTGAGTTAAGCTTGTTAACCTTCAGGGATGGTGGCTCACATTTGGAGTTTATATATTAAAAATATTTTAATACATAACATATATTTTGATATATGAATGTGTCTGTGCAATAAAAATAGGTGCTGAAAAGGCTTGCAAGAAAATCAGAGGTGTACCAAACAGGGGAAGAGAGAGACCTGATAGCAACCTGTAAGTATCGACAGTGGGGCTGTGAGATAGAAGAGGACAGACTCTTTAGCAGGGTCTGTTGTGACAGGACATGGCTTCCAATTAAAAGAGGGGAGATTTAGACTGGATACAAGGAGGAAGATCTGTACAATAAAGGCAGTGGGGGACTGGCTGAGGTGGTGGTGCCCCATCCCTGCAGACACCCAAGGAGGGCTCTGAGCTGTGGGTGTCCCTCTGCAGTGCAGGAAGTGGGACCTGATGGTCTTTAAAGGTCCCTTCCATCCCAAATGATTCCATGATTCTATGTTCTGTTTTTGCTGTTAAGATGGGAAATAAAGAATATAAGACTTTTCTTTTTGTGTCTGTGGGTTACTTAACTATAAAGATCTTGTTGTTTTCAAGAGTCCAAATGAGAAGAACTCGGAAACTATTCACTCAGAACAGAGAGGAGAACCAATAGAGGACCTCTTGTGATTGAGATAGGCTAACTAATCAGTATTAATGCTCCGGTTCCCCATACATCCTGAATGCTCTGCTGAATGGACTTCAGCCTTGATGGGCAGGCTAACCAGTTTTCTCTCGAAGCTCAAAAGATGGCATCAGAGCACTGCAACACCTCGCTGGAGGTGGGCAACAAGCGGACCTGGGCTGTGGTGCAGGACACATCCAATGTCATGCTTGCAGTGCAGAGGACAGGTGATTCCAGCCACATTCTGCTTTATCATTTAGAATTTTGTTTTAGAGGAGGAAAAAAGGCATCGCATTTTCAGTTCCTGCAAACCTAACCTTCACCAATATACATGTGTTTGATTTAACATAATGTATGTTTGTTTGCAGTTTTCTTCCTTGTATTTTTTTAATTTATTTTGGCTCCGTAAGGTCTGTGAAAATATTTGAAGAGTAGGGAGGATTGGGTACTTAATCTCCTGGGATTTGCTTAGTTGATCTTCCATAACAAGTTCCTCTTGAGTGTCAGTCTCCCCACAATAGCTGATACAGTGATCTCCATAATGATAATAAATAATAGTGATGAAGTGGGGAAGGATTTATTCCGAACAGTAACTGATTTCTGATCAAACAGAACAGCATTAATTCCCGGTACAGAATGAAGGACACTGAACAGGACTGGTCCGGTACCTCTCCTCAGAAGGAGGAACTGGGAAATTCCGTTAGGGCTTGGATACACTCCTGGCAGTGCTGACAGAGCGTCTGATTATTTAACTGCCAATCTGATGAGCAACTGTCAGCAATGACTTCTCAAGAAACCACACCAAGATAATCAGGGCAGCAGGAGAAAGAAGGTGCCACAGGAGAGTTCCAGTTGGCTCTGCTTCCAGTTATATTCTTGTAAGCAAATATAAGAAACCTGATCTAGAAGAAAATATATCCTAGTGGATTTTGAACTACCTAAATAACCCATTATTCAGACGTGAATTATTGCTGGATCTCTCTCAAACACTGCAGAGACACACCAGTGTCCACTAATGTCTGGTAGTTTTCTGCATGGAATAGAGTTAGATATGGTCATAGGAGAGGAAAAGCCAACTGAACCAACATGTTGTGTGGTTTGCAGAGAGGTGGTGGATGCTCCATCCTTGGAGACACCCGAGGTCAGGGAATGGGGCTCTGAGCACTCATCAGGCTGGGGGTGTCCCTGATCATTGCAGGGGTGTTGGGATGGATGGCCTTGAAGGGTCCATTCCAACTCAAACAGTTCTATGATTTTGTGATTCTGTGATTCTAAGATTCTCCTCCAACTTCTGCCAGCAGTTTGTAGACCCTGTATACCCGACCCATATTGGTGTCATGGTGTTCAGTACATTTTGGAATGTTATTTCTCCTGTTAATGTGCCTGACCAGGCTCTGGACTCATCCTGTTCTCAAAGGTTTCACAGTCATTTGAAAACTGATTTACTTTTGTCTATTTTAGACCCTGTATTTGGCAATTCCATTTGATGGCTTTAGTCCTTTTATCATCAGAAATTTGGGGCCCCTTGAGCTACTGGCAAGCAGCGTTTATTACCCCACAATAACACACTTGCACTCACCCATCTCTTCAATCTGACCTTGAGCTGATATTATCAAGAGATTAAAGATGAATGCAGCATAGAAGTATTGTTTGATGATGGTTCTTTCTTGTCTTCCGAAATATTTGTCTAATTTCCAATTGATGATCTTTTGGTTGAAGCTATATGAGTTTGCACTTGTTCCTCATTCCCCAGCAGAATGCAGAGACAATCCACAGTGCAGCAGAAGTAGGGATTTCACATCCCCCAGCGGTTTGGACAGCCTGAAGGTGCTGCTCCTACACCGAAGAAGACAAGACTGTGGGCAGATTGCTGGCGGAAGGGCAGTATGTACCCCTCATTTTGGCACCGGGCTTTGCTTTAAGTTCTTCATCGCTGGTAAGGGGTGTTAAAGTGCATGCAAACTCTAAGTCAGTACTTCATCTTCCTTCTGGTAAATTGATGGGCTTCTCTAAGGGTTTGTTTGAGTCTAAAGAGTTGGTTACTTAAACTGAATTTAAACCAGAGTGCTCTTTTGTGGTGGCAATTATACCAGGCACAAGTGACTTTCGCCGCTATCAGCACTGTCTTTTGAAACAATCTTGACTGCTGTTCAAAGAAGTAAATTCTTTCTCTCACCCTCCTGTCTGCCCATGGAAGCGCAGCCCTTCCTCCTACTGCTCCATCTTGTTCTGTGCAATTGCGCTGCTCTTTGTCCAGTCTTCGCCACCTACAAAGGTCAGCATTAATTTTACTTTCATTTCCAAATCACTGGTGATCTGACTCCTTCTAACTCCCACTGCCGTCGTTTACCTTCATAAAATTCAGACGGTCCCTTTCACCTGGTAGAAAAGAGCACTGTGCCTTTATTCCTTTTCCCTTTTTAACTGGTTTGCCAAAAAGTAAGTCAGCATTTACAAAAAAAGGCATGGAGAAGTGTGCACCTTTCTTAATCCAGGCAAAGCAGGCAGCAGATATTTCCTTTTGGCTCAACCTGGTCCCACGTTCTCCCCATTTGGCCACTCCCAGGTCAGATCCAGCTGATTCCTGTCCTGCTGCAGA
Source organism: Bambusicola thoracicus (assembly GCA_002909625.1). Classification (NCBI taxonomy): domain Eukaryota; kingdom Metazoa; phylum Chordata; class Aves; order Galliformes; family Phasianidae; genus Bambusicola; species Bambusicola thoracicus. Next base: position 6,301 of record PPHD01004220.1, on the reverse strand, counting down.
TGCTATATAAGACTGGCCACTTTCCTAGTCTCACCAGTTCTGCAGAGATGTCGGGTAAGATCAGTGCTTTTTATTTCTAAATCTGTATTTAGTCATTCTGATGTTACTGCTACTGGTATTGATGCATTCCTTGGCTGAGCACAAGGAGATGAGAAGATAGAGTAGAGCGTGAAGAACCAGTGTTTATCCTTACTTCCTCCTCCCAGCATAGCTGAAACACACTTATTTTGGGAAGTGGGAAAAGAGAGCTCTCCTCCCTCCCCACTGCAACAAGTTCATTAGATCTTCCTTATTTTGCCTTTATTTCCTGTTTTAAACAGTTAAAATGTTGACAAAATGACTTTTATGTGTACACATATAACTGCAATCTTTCAGTTAAGTGTCTCCTTCCAGGGAAGCCACTCTGCCATTGTATGTATGGTATATATATACATATGTGCTGGAGGACCTGTGCTAGCACATCAGTCTCTTCTGATGCTTCAGAGAATCCCTGCTTGTTCACTTACAGTGAACTGAAAATGGTGTTGTGTTTCCCTCTAGGTATAGAACTGAGAATTGCTCTCCTAGGATCCCTCGTCACATTCTGCTTGGTTGGGGCATCAGACTCCTCGTTAAACAGTAATTTTCTGTTTCTCACTCTGCTGCTCTTTTGCTTGAAGAGGTGTGGTGTTGGGTGGGCGATTCCAGTCCAATCTCAGTCTGATTACCTAGTTACAGTTTCAATATAGAATTGTAGAATCGTTAAAGTTGAAAAAGATCTCCAAGATCACCAAGTCCAACTGCAACCCATCCCATTGTGCCCACTGACCGTGTCCCTCTGTGGCACATCTCTGCAGTTCTTGAACACCTCCAGGGACAATGACTCTAAGTTATTTGAAATATATCCCGTATATTTGAAATTTACCCACTAACAGTGAAGTGCCTAAGAAGCTTATCTATGTTGCGCCTTTCAAGGACTTGTACCTTTTTATGGCAGAAAGACTGGTCACAGACCATATATTAGGTTTCTTCTATGCATGTCCCAAGTGAATATCCCTCTCTACAGAAAATACCTTGAATAAGAAAGGTGAAATTTAACTCCCTAAAAACCTCTTGAAGTCAAAAGAGTCAAGTTTGACATGGATAATAAACTATGATTTGGTGGTCATCTATAGGCCCATAGCTTTCAGAACCTCAGCAGTGGGGTGAGGTAGGTGAGTGAGAGGAACATAGATAAAGGTATTAATGTAACACTAAACATATAGTGGGAATGTGATGCAGTGGGATGTAGAGCTTCCAGTGTACATACATTATATCCTCAATTTCTGCTTTTTATTTCTCTCTTTTTGAGTAGAGGGCTCAGAAGAACTATCAGACTCCTTTATCCTGAGGAGCATTAGTGAAGCCAAGCAGCAGGTGGATGCAGCGTATTTACAAGCTCGGAAACAGTGAGTCCTTTTTTGCATGAAAGTTCTAACATTATCAGGAAGTAAGAGACAACCTACGAAGGCTGCCCCAAAAGTAATGCCTCCTGTTTTATGATGTTGGCTCACAACGTCAGAGGTGGATGTTGGTGGTGTGGCAGTGCAGGTTGACCTCTGGGGAGGGGTCTCTCTCTACCAATGATCGATGTGGCCAGGATCAGAAGCAACATATCCAAGATTGTCTTCTGCTCATAGAATATATACTGTAACATCCTAAATTTCTATCCTGTCATTGAAAAACTCAGTTTACCACCAATATTTATAGCTTTACACATAGATTAACAGGTCTCATTATGACAAGGATATAAAGCAAACTTGAAAGGAATCACAATGACTCATTCCCCAAAATTTTACTGAGAGACGGAGATGTGCAAATCTGAGGAACAGTCAGGCTGCTGTAGAAGAGCACAGCGTGCCTGGGGACCTGCTGGTTCCATCATGTCTAAGTACACCAGCCCCACAGGGCAGAGGAGGTGTTTTCAGAGTAGGCAACCCATGAGACTCTGTTCTGTTTAGCTTACAGCAAACACTAAGGGAAGAGTTTCCCAGCCCAATGGATTTCCTGAAGCACTTAAAGGAGCCAGTAGGAAGAACCAGATCTGCAGTCCGTGCTGCCGACTACTTGGAAGCTACTTTGAAGCTCCTCAAAAGAAAGCTGCAGCAGCCTGGGAGGATGAGATTCAACATTACAGGTAACGCGTTTTAGACCAAAATAGCTTGCCAACAACAGAAAAGCTATCACAGCATGCATGTCAAAGAGCAGCTCTGCCATGGCCCAAGTAGCTGATTACAAAGCCCTGCCGTGATCCTGATAACTGGTCAGGAAGCCCTTCCCCAGAGTCCCAGCTGGTGTCATTTGACTGAAGGGTGCAGTGTGTGCAGAGGCTGAAAGGTAACCCTGCTCAGAGGCAGACCCAGACCACCCGGTGTTTCAGTCATCAGCTTTGGTGCTGCCCATCTCAGCTCCTGTCTCTGATGATAATACCAACCTAGGGTGAGTGGAACAGTAACAGAGTTGCTAAAAATCAGTGGGATAAATCTGGGGCATAATGGGCTGAGCGCCAGAAGACTGCGCCTTCTGAGCTGATCCACTGCTGAAACACAAAAGTGTTTAGGCCTCAACTTAACAGTGAAAATCCAGGTGTTATCCAGATGTTATATCTCCACAGTTCTGACCCAGCTCACAGCTAGCGTGCCTCTAGGTGGCCCAGTCCTCCCATGCTAGAGAACAGGAAGGATCCACAGATGAGCAATTTCTTATCTATTTTGACTGAATGTTTCTGAGATATCAAACAAAGTAGGTTCTTCAAATCCTTCCAGAGGTGCACATGGAACACCCTGCCTTCTTCCCAGTGGTTTAATTGCTAGAACAAAGAAAAGAACTGTCACATAACCTTGCTGATTAGAGCTAAACCCTGCTACAGCTCAGGAGTGGTCTCTCTGGGCTCAGCACTGTGCTGCAGTGCAGCTCCTCTGTGGATGGAGCTGCATCCATCAAGCTCACATCTGTCAGCGTGAAAGACTTCATTAGAGCTGAGCTCTATGGTGTCATCTCTCACTTCTAAACCTCACCGTCCCACTACTAACTATGTCTCACATCTCATCAGACACTTTTCTTGGGGTAGGGTTTGTCCCAGCTGAAGCTGACTACACACAGGGTAAGTCTGGGGTTGAGCAGCAGTTCATTAGAGAAATTTCATTAGAACAGCAGTTCATTAGAGAGGTAAAGGCACTTGGCTGAAGGTGTTTTAACCCACACTCTTGGCAGCTGGCTTAGTAGGGCATCACTGAATCACAGAATCATTAAGGTTGGAAAAGACCTCTAAGATCCCCAAGTCCAACCCCAGCCCACCCCCACCATGCCCATAACCATGTCCCTCCATGGTTATCCATCCACATCTCCGTGGCTCTCCAACACCTCCAGGGACAGTGACCATCACCTCCCTGGGCAGCTGTGCCACTGCAGCACATACTGGACTCTCCGCAAACTCTGTTTAATGGGTGGATTTAGCTACTAGAGCAGAGTGACTGTGGATGAGCTGATGGTATGTGGCACAGTGAGAGACTAAGAGGCAGAAGTTATTCTGGGGAACTCAGGTTCTGAATATCAGCTGGTTTACAGCAAATTTTTGCGTATGTGCTCTTATACCAATAAATGCCATGGAACTAATATCTGTCACAAAAATAGCGTAAGTGGAGACCTCCATTTGCTAGGGTGAGTCATGACCTGAGCTCTGTCAATGTAACTACCCCTAGGATAGTCTCTGGTTAACTCTGGGCACCTAAAGACAGTGCACGAACCTTCTCCATGGATGAGTCATTAAGCTCAGCCACTGAGCTCACTGAAGCCATTGGACATTTAAAATCCTTGAGAAGGAGCGTTACCTGGTGGGATTCTGTTTCTGACATTCAGTGCAGGCCCACCCTGTGATCCCCACCAAGGCTCTTGTGCTGCTGAGAGGTGAAGTAGACAGATTCTGTTGGTGACAGAATGCATTCCACAGCAAGAGTGCATTTTCTCCTGCTTTAAACAGGAGGAAGCTTGGAATAACATTAGATGCTGGTGCAGTGGGTGCTGACATTACTAACGATACAGAAAGTTTCAAACATCAGCTGAGAAGATAAAACACCATTTGTTAAGAGCAGATGTTGTTTTGCATCGTTTCTTTCGCAGACCTGTTGGATAGGAAACAGAAGGAGATGATTTCCAAAGAAACTGGATGTGACTATCAGATCCGCTCCATTAAATGCCCGGAGGATGACATTTACCGGACCATTACTGGAGAGTGCAACAACAGGTAGGACCTGTGATGATGTAACAGATGTTTCATTTCTGCTTAGTACAGGCAGGAAGAAGATTTCATGTCTTGAAAACATCAGGCTTGAGTCCATTGCTCTCCATGTGCTGCTTCCCAAGAACTCCTTGGGGAGAGGGGAAAGGTGAAAAGTTGAGAAAAGAAGAACTGGGGGCCAAGAAATTCAGCCCCTCTCTGTGCTTGAGGCCCCAGAATACCGCTCTATCTCTTCTGTGGCACAGCAGTATTAATTCCCTCAGCCATTGGGAGACATCACGCTTTGAGCCTGGTGAGAGTGCTGATGGTTAGATTTCAAACTTTGCGTATCTTAGACTGAGTACAGAAGCAATATTTTTAAGAGCATGTGTCTCATGGGTGCTGTGAATATCAGTACACCCCACCAAGTATGTCACACTGTGACATGGGGACATTTTTAAAAGCTCTTGCTCAGCTTGAGGTGCACAACATGAGATAGCACAGATATGTTCAGTGATTCTCTCACTGTGCATTCACACTTCAAATAAGGTCAGTGATGCACTGGACCATAGCATTTGGCCTGCAGTGAGAGGGCCCTCCAGGTTTGGACACCTCACAGCTCAAGAGGGATGTGCAAAAACTGGGTAGGATTCAGCGGAGGACTTCTAAGATGCTCAGTGGCCTCAGATGGACAAATGCATGGCTTCTCTGATAGTTGGTGATGGCCATACTGTGAGACCGTGAGTTTGTGTGGAGCAGCAGCAGAGACAGAGATGCTATGGAGATAGAAATTCCAAATAAAATTAATACGATGTCATCAGGAATCTTTTCATGACATTAAAAAGTTTATTTTTATCCACAGTAATTATCTTGGTATTGCTTACTTCTCAATGTTTCCTGGCTATCACCCATATTACTGGAGTGGTCAGACATGGACCAAGGGCTGCCAAGCATTAAGGACATGGTCAGTGGGTAGTATTGGTGGTAGGTGGAGAGTTGGGCTGGATGATCTTAGAGGTCTTTTAAAACCTTAATGGTTCTCTGATTTATCTCTACAAGCTTGTTCATTTCTGAAATAATACTGGTGTTGGCTTTTCTTCTGATGTTCCAGAAAGGAACCTCACTGGGGGGTTTCCAACCACGCATTTGCTCGATGGCTCCCAGCAGCATATGAAGATGGAGTGTCTGTTCCCAGAGGTGCAAGCGAAGGAAAGCTTTATAATGCATTTCCACTCCCACTGGTGAGAACAATTATTCTTGTCTGGATAACATTACTGAACACTATTCTTGCTGCACCCATTGGTTTGGAACATTGGCAACATCTAGAGTGTTAAATGAATCCCCTTCTGTGACCTCAGGTGCAAATTATTTTCTCAAATTGAGATATGTCTTAGACTCATGTGCTTGTCAGAGACAGAGAAAAAATGATGCAAGTACTTCACTATGCAAAGCATGGGCAAGAGCAAAGTATTTTCCAAAATGTACATCCTGAGGTTGGGTGCAGGCAGCACCCTGCTGTGCTCAGGTATGCCAGGATTTTTGTACAGAGAGTAAGACTGGAGTGTTCCTCATAGAATCATTCAAATTAGAAGGGACCTTTAAAGGCCATCTGGCCCAACACCCAATGCACAGGGACACCCACAGCTCCATCAGTGCTCAGAGCCCCTCCAGTCTGACCTTGGGTGTCTGCAGGGATGGGGCACCACCACCTTTCTGGGTAACCTGTGCCTGTGCCTCACCTCCCTTTTTGCAAATACTTCTTCCGTATATCAAATCTAAATCTCCCTTCAGCCATCTTCTTGACTTTCAGGGTATATGCATATCCCTTAGGTTGAGCTCAGGCCTGCTGTTATATGAGGCTTGGCTGGGTGACCGTGGAGTTAAGACGGTGCTGCCAATGGGCTAGAGGCTGTATATCACACCAGTTTAGGTCGAATTGGAACATGAGGTTGTTCTGTTTAATGCAAAAATTAACTCTTAAGGGCTCATTTGAGACCATCTTATCCATGGTCTCACAATGGGAGTTGGTCTGGGAGGTAATTTCCCCTTGGTACAGACAGTCACACA
>PPHD01004219.1:18076-29135 GCA_002909625.1 Bambusicola thoracicus | reverse complement strand
ACATTACAAAAGTTGTCTTACTTATTATTTCATCCACCTGTTGTACATGCTAGCCACGTTCTCACATACGCCATACAAGATAGTGTAAGTGTTGTGTTCTCAGATGGAAACACATCAGAAGCTCTGATCTTTTTCAAAAGTAGTACTGCAACATTTAATTTTGTCAGAATTGATTCCAATGAATAACTGTCTGCAGACACTACCTGGGTTAAAAGTTCAGGATAACGTAAGGATAAAAAGTTGGAGGGGATCTTACCTTACTGTATAGGTTGTACTTAGACATAGTCTTTTTGTTGTTTAGAGGGGAAATATACCTTTTAAAATATATATTTAACTTGAATTTTGCAATTTAATTTTGAATTTCTGTTTTGCTTTTAATGTATATCAGAGAAAGTATGGTGAATCAAACTGTACCACTACACATTTGTACAGCTGTAAACTGAAATGGTGAATGAAGCTCAAGGGAATTTCTTAGTCAGATTTTAGTGATGTGGAAGTTTGGAGCAGACTGAGGTGAAACGTGGAGAGACAAATATATAAGGGGGGTAAAAGATGAAAACACTGCAATTTGTACAGTTAATGAATATCAGTTTAAAAACAAAGCTGTAAGCAGCAGCGAGTCTATTTGTCTGATCTTGCAGACAGCCTAGAGCAGTAATGTAGGAGAAGTAAGTGCTGCATATAACTAAGTGCATACTTTTGACTGTCCACGCTATTTAGACAATTACTGTGTGAGAATACAAGGGAGTGTAATAGCCAAATCTTACATATTCGCCATGATTGAAAGCATCACCTGTAGTTGTTTTTTTTTATAATAACTTGTCCCTTGAATGATCTTTTGGTCTCTGTTTATCGTGAAGGAGGACCTCTTGCCCCATCGGTTTTGCATGCTTTAAAAGACAGGAGATTTCTGACAAATAAGATAATTTGAGTTCTGTTATAGCGCTTTCTATACAATATCGAAATTAATAATCCTTACTTGCTTCTTTCCTGCAAGAGCTAATGAGCCAGCATGACTGGTCTGTCATTAGTGGATCTGCATATCCATATCCATGGTCTGTTAGAGCAACTCCAGTGAACTGTGTTTTTTATTTCCCACATTCAGCACCGTGGGGAGCAAGGTGAGCTGTGCGTTGTTTCCTTTAGCATGGAAGGAGGAAGCTTTGGAAAGGCCCAGTCAAGAATGGTAAAATTTGGATGTAGTGAAACATTCATAACATTAAAATGTTGCTATCAAGATGAATTCTTTTACAGATGAGAGAAACCCAGAAGTGAAAAATAGTATGTTTCATAGCCTTTAACCTCCTAATTCTTGTTCTTAATACTCTGTAGGTTTCCTGTAAGATTTCGTAAGATTTAGATAGTTTTGTCGTCGTTCTAGGTGAGGATCAGTATAAAGGTGAGGATGTAAGAGAGTCAGACAGGGAAAAGAGATGTGGTGGGCCAAAGTTTGAGAAGGGGGGAAAAGGAGAGAAGGAGAGAAGATTGTGGGTTGGTTTTTTTTGTTGTTGTTTTTTTTCCTCCCTGGGAATAGCTGTATTTCTGATGTAATTGGAGAAAAGTAAATAGAGCAGGAGGTGATGACAGCAGTACATTCCTGACGAGACTTCTTAAATTGCTGCTTATAGCTGAGAATATAACTTAGAGTGACTTACTTTAATTATATTTGTTTCCTTCACTTTTGGAAGTAGAAACCCAAAGGAGGAGTGACAGCCTTTCTAGAAATATAAGGTTTAATAGAGAAAAGAAGGAAGACTTTTAAGGTATGTTTGTATTGGCAGATGAATACTAAATAAGCCGTAGGCTTGCTTCTACTGTAAAATGTCTGAAAGACTTTGTTATCAGCCCAATGGCAGCTAACCAGTTTGGGCTTAGAACTACAGATCACTTACCTAAAGTCTGGCATATTTAAAACAAAAACAAAAAACAGACAAAACAGTTCCTGCTAAGATAACTTTTTCCTACTCTACTGACCTGAGAGTATAGTGATCTTCCCTCTGATTTGGAAATTTGTACAGGAGTAGGGATTGAGAGAAGAAAACATTTAAATGCAAGGTTAGATTAAGTTTCTTGTCACTAATTTCCTAAGGCAGAGGGCCATCATGTTTTCCTTAGAGCCTAAGCAGTTTAAAATAGGCTCTGATCCTGAGTTTGAAAAGGACTCTTGTCTTATAATAAAACAAGGAAAAAAAAAAAAAAAAAAAAAAAACAGCACAAACTTTTTTATAAAGAAGGATTTTGTGGTGGTATTTCCTCATACCAGATGTTTGGTATCTCTCAGTTTGAGAGGTTTTTTTGTTGTTGTTAAATATGGTACAGTGACTTAAATCATTTTTTGTCAAATAAATCAAGAAATCTATAGATTAAGAAATGCTGTATGAATATATGGAGTACGGGAATTTGAATGCTATCTGTCAGTAGTTAGCATTTCAAATCTGTCAACAAAATATAAAATGTGCTTTAGACGCAGTGGCTTAGTGTATGCTGTTCATCATGTTTAACTTAGTCTGGGAAAATACTTTTTGGTGAAAATGACCATGAAGTTCCCTTAATGTATGTTTGAGTGTTATGACTTAACTGACCATATTTTCCCAGTATAAATCAGTGAAATATTTGCAGAATTTTTATATAGTTGCCCAAAAGATGGTTGTTTTGGGCTCCTATTTCTGACTACAAGGAATTTCTGTAGGGACTTGTAGGGACCTTCCAGGCTGTTCTCCACATAAGCAGGCACTAGCAAAATGCACAAGTGAGTTTCAGGATAATTTAGAGTCCAAAAAAAAAAAAGAAGTAACTCATGAATTTAATTGATACTCATCAATCAGCTTTGATCTTTCACTCAAGGTACAGCTGAAGTAAGTATCTGACATTGCTTTTTCTGGGAGGAAATATTAGACCAATGTATAGGTGTTAGTGTATCAGGCCAGTGCACTAAGTCTCCCTTGTAGCACTGTGGGTAATCATGCCTGTTTTTAAGCCCGTGTTAACGAGTGGTGAGGATTGAAACACAGATTACAATTAACATGACTGGTATTATAAATTTACAGCTATTTTCACAATTTTGGCTATTGCTTTTGCTGACGTCTTATTCAGTGAACAAATAACTTTGTGTTGTTATAATCTCTAGCCATCCCTGACCTGTGACAGGTTGTCTGTTAGTATTGTTTTTTTTTAAGGAGTTTGTGAACATTAAGCATGCTTTAAAATAGTGTTGAGTGTAAGATAAATTTCTGGGGATATAAAAAAAGCAAAATCATTACTTGGTTCTGTCTGGGAGTAACAGGAACTCTTGTTCATAGTTATTGTGCTTTATGCTGATGTTAGTGATGCAAGAAATTATCTGTTCTTAAGAATAGAACTTGTGCATTTTGGAACCATGCTGTGTGCTTTTTTTTTTCTTCTTTTATTTGTTTGTTTTTGTTAACATAAGGCCTGAAATTAAATTTGTAGTATTCTGAGGAAAACTAGAAGTGAAAGATACTCCAGCTTGCACAGTGGCTATTGATTTTTCTGCTGTTGACCAAATTCTCTGTTAAAAACAAAACGTTATAAGATAAAAGTTACATGCACTGACATGCTGAGCAGGGAAGTTCAAATCTACTATAAATAGTTTTCCTGAAAATGAGAACAAACTCAGAAACATCTTTTGTACCAACAGTTTCAATAAATTTGTATAATCTTTCAGAGCTTATTTTTATAGTCTTATCCACATATGTTCTTTTGTTCTCACAATAACAGAGTGGATTTTGATAGAATATTTAAATTTTTTCTAAGAATTGGATTCTAAATATGTCACAAAGTATTCAGACTGTGTTAGGATCACATCCCTTATTGCTTATTTAAAAGTACCGTTAAGTTAGCTGGAGGCAATCTGAAAATTTAACCACTGTTATCTTTATAATGTGTATTTCCATATTTCTATAAGAAATCAGTGACATACTTTTGTCTGAACTTTTAGGTGCAGTTGCTCTCTCCTAGCCAATACAAAAGTATGTTTAGTTACTATTTTGTTAACAGGCCATGTCTAGCTGCATTAATTTGTGTATGTCGTAACGTTCCTTTGACCTGTAACTGATGCTGAGGAGGTAAATTAACTTCTGACTAGACTAGACAGACTGTAGGCAGCTCCAGAATGTGTGTGGGCAAGCGCTTCTTGCAGCTGGTTATTCTTGCAGTGTTTGCATGGAAGATTTCATGAATAGTTTCTACTAATTTTTTAAAACTCACATATGATGTATTTTATATTAAAATACTTGAAGTTTGATATTTTGTTAATGTTTAGTCAGCACTTACATGCTTCTGATGATTGTCATTTGCTATCAATCTAGTAAGATGATGTTCTACTAGTGTTAGTGATGCCATTTATATTGAAGTATATAAAAAAATTATTGCATAGAGTAATTGTTTAATTTTCCATCTTTTTTTTATATTTCAGTAGTTTTAATTAGAGATTTTGTGGATATTTTGATCTGAATTTAATGATCTTCAGAAGTACTATTTTTCATTATGAAACTAGAGTTGTATTTAATGACCCAGCAACAAAGAAGTGACTTGCTCCCTTCTGTACAACCAATATATTTTGAACTGAGAGAAGAAACTGCTCCTAATGCAGTTGTTTTGACTGTTATATCATGTGTTCAAGGTGTATTTGTATGTACCACTTAAGTTATCTAAAGGGAAATTCAGCAGCAGTAATGCTTTGTTATACAGCGATGTTGATTGTGCCTATCAGAGAAAGAGACAAGTAATCTGAATGTCACTGTCTGTACTGGAATTCAAGAATGGGGTAGGTTTCCATTTGAAGTATCAGTTTTGCCTTAAGGTTTATTCCACTTCAGAAAAAAAGTAAGCAGTAGTCTCCTTCCAGAGAGCCAATAGCTACTGAGATAGTAGGACAGTGAAAGAAGGTTAGAAAAAGGCTTTCCTTTTGTAGTACCAGTGGAGTAGGAGAGAGTCGATGTATAAATAAAAGTACAGGAGAACACAGAAATATATGAGCAGTAGCTGATTAGGTTACTTTTATCTCGTAGGTGAGTTCTCAAAAAAATGACGGTAAGATGTGTTTACATTAACAGCTTTAAATGGAAAGAAAATTAATTAAGATAATTATGAAACCACAGTGCAGTCAGCTATTCTTTTGAAGTATATGTCAGTTAAGTAACTTAACAGTTACTCTTGTGCCACACAGTAATTTCTCCCTCATGAGTAGTTGTCTCAAGACTGCGGAGATTCATATGGTATGCTGCAGATGAAGCTTCTTTTTTTCTAAACTGGCACTATGTAACTACTACTTATACTTGCATGTAAACTGATGTTTGACATTCTGATGTGATAATTCTGTAAAACTTCAATTGGAGATGCTTGCATAGGCCATGTAGGTTGCAGCTACCTGCACATGTAAAGGCAGGTGTGTATTGTAGAGGGTAATTGATCATGCTGGTCTTCACAACAAAAATCTGTGTGGTTAGTATCTTTTTAGAAAGTGGTAAAATATAATATTAGGTCTTTATATAGAGAAACTAGGTAAAAAGTAAGTCTTCTGGTTTGTTTTTGAAGTAATGATGCTGAAAAACAAATGCAAATACATTACATGAAATGGTTGAAGCTGCAATCAATAGGAAGTAATGATTATCAAGCTGTAAGGAAGCATTAAAGTCTAGCTGCTCCTGAAATAAAGGTAAGCTGGAAGCTGAAGGTGATCCAAGCAAGGACAGTGCTCTCACTGACCAGGGCAGTCATCTCAACATGAGCAGAGCTGGGTACTGATAATAGGATCTGACAACAGTCCCAGATATAGCTAAGAGATAAGCCAGGTCCAGGGTCTACCTGGGGACTCCAGTCGGTAGATGAGAGCCAGACAGAAATTTGAAGTCAAGCTGCAATGTATCTAAGTCGATCCAGGCAACAAGGTCAAAAAGCAGCATGAGAGATGTTGTAAATTGAGTGGCAGATTGAGGCAGGAGCCAGAGCCAGGGCTGTAGAAAGGTACACTTAATCATGTCATTCAGGCATGGACTTTAGATCCAGAGCTCTGTTTAAGTGGATCTCCTGGTGTGTTTGGAGACCCATGGTGAGACTGGTCAGATTTGCTAAGGTGTGTTAGTGCCCTCAGGGCCCTGACACATAGTCTGGCAGCCTGTGTTTTCAGGATGTTTTATTAAGCACAAGCTGACTTGAAAACTCAAATTATAATTATTCTTGCACGTAAGATGGCATCACTGGTGTATCTTATGTCTCTCAGTGAGCAAAGAATTATTGAAATACCATGTTTGTTCCACTCAGGGGTATGTACAATGGAGAAGTTGGAATATTTCAGTGAAGGAATAACGTGGACAGTCAGGGAAAGAAAATAAGCTGTGGTTGATTAAGTTGTGTGGTAATATGAAGAGTAGCTAAGGCAGATGATAATGGTAGAACAGCAGCAGTTAAAAGAGGATTTGAGGAATAAACCTTGAGGGAAACAGAAGAGTAAAGTGGCAAAGATGAGATAAGTGGACAAAGAAAGAGTGAAATCATCCTCAGTGTTAGCTAGATTATTTCATTCTCATGTAAAACAACTGCTGAGAGCGTGTGATTTGGAAAAGTGACCTACTGTCTGCCACGTTCCATTTGTGAGCCATTTGGCTGTGATGTTTATAAAGTAATACAAACAAAAATTGATAACTCTTGAATAAATTTTTCTTCATTGCTGCCCAACAGCAAAAGCTTACTAACCACGTAGATTAATTGACTTCTATGAACAATTATAAACCATAGTTTTGCTGTAATACTTCAAGGGATTCATTCTTAATACAAGGTCTGCTCTGACAGTGATGCCTCCTATTTTATTTTATTGACCCACAAATCAGAGGCTGGCATTAGTGGTAGAGCAGTAGAGGCTAGCCTTTTCAACAGTATTCCATGACACGTTGTTGCTGTGTGACAGATGGCAGCAGAGGGGTGGTCTGACACAGTGGCATCTGACATGGAAGTGCGGATAAATTTCTTCCAGTTCTTGATGCAAGAAAGGACTTCTTCAGCAGTGTTTTTCTCCTTGTCTGGTTGATTAAATCCCTTGCCCATTAGTAACCAGTGTAGTAAATTGCTTTGATTTTCACTTTGTTTTGAATACGTCTTCCAGGGTAGAATCCGAGCTTCACTTCCTAATTCTGGAAATCTAGTCAAATAGAAGAGGTCCTGTAAGTTGTATGACAGTTTTGAGACTGTCTGTGTAAAATTTCTTTATTCTTTTCAGTACAGGATTTTTACTCCATGTCTGTGGCAGACTGCTAACTCCATTTGGTGCATAGGGCTGGCTGCTGCCCCTTCAGTCTTGGATGAAACTCCAAGGAATTGTAGACTTGATAATCTTCTGTATAAAAGCAAACACAAAAATCAGGAAAAAAATTCTCAGGAAGAGTGGCAATACATTGGAACAGGGTTCCCAGGGAAGTGGTGGATTCACCATCCCTGAAGGTATTCAAGAAACATGTAGGTGTGGCCCTGAGGAACGTGGTTTAGTGAGCGTGGTAGCATGGTTGGACTTGATGGTCTTAGTGGTCTTTTCCAACCTCAGTGATTCTATGATTCTATGAAGTGAAGGTGTGTTACTGCATTCCTCCACGTGTAAGAAATGGCACCCACTGATATTCATCAATGGTTGCTGAAAGTTTATGGAGACCACACAGTGGATATGAGCACAGTGAAGCGGTGAGTGGTGTGTTTGATTAGTGTCAACAGTGACATGAAAGACAAGCCACTTTCTGGATGGCCAGGTACAGCTGTTACACCACCAAATGAAGAGCTCTTTCTGCTGGTGAAAATGCATAGGTAACAGGGGTGACAGTGTTGAAAAATTGTGTTTTGCAGTTGAGAACTTGCTTTGTCAAATGGTTTTGTTGTGCTCTTTGTGTCTGTTATAGTTTCCATGGAAATAAACAGGAGGTATTACTTTCAGACCAACCCATATACAATTGAGTAGTTTATGCTAGAAGTGTGTGAGGACATTAAAATAAAAAAGAACTTGTCTTATTTATCAGCTATGTTTTATAGACTTTGAGATTAGGTTGAGATTATTTGAATAAGTGTGCCTAAACCAGTACATTTGGTTAAATAGGAAGGCAAAATCAAGAGGATAGGAGGGGGCCAAAAAACAAGACCATGCTTTGCCATAGAACAATTTGAGCGAAGATTCCTGTATCCTCGCATTTCTTGTTTAGTTTTACATGATTCAAAGGCTCTTTTTCAAAATGCATGGACTTCCCTAACACAGAGGTGGGCTGTGGAACATTAGTTTCATTCCTCACAGTTTTGGAATTAAACCCTTTGACTTTTGTTGTTCTTGCTATAAAGAGAGCACAGTTTTTAGTTACTGTCTAGTTATATGAATGTATGTGTGGGGAGAAACTTGACATTTACTCAGAACAAACAGCAAATATGTCACCTGTGTATTTTGTCTTTACTCCCCACATTGTTTTCCTCCCTTCCTTGTTAGCTTTATCAGGCTTTCTAACTAAACAGCAGTAAGAGCTTTTGGAATTAGAAGCAGACAAAGAATAAATCAAACTCTGCATGGTATGCTCTCAGATTAAGAAAGAAGGAAAAGTTGAGACAGGAGGAGTAGTGAAGTGGCTTCATAGTTACAAAAATTGAAGAAGTCTTCTACATTTTCATTTAAATCACTGAACGAGAGGAACATAACTGCATTTCCTTAAATAACATAATATTCAGTTGATAGTTGATACAGGCTACGCAGCATTTCTGTTATTACTTATCTTTCAGCTGACTTGTCTACAAGAGGTTTCCACTGGTCCACAGGCAGTCTTCCTTCTCAACTGTGTGATCTGAGATGAATTTCTAAGATTAGGTTTTCTGCTTAGGAGTAGTGTGTAATGCAAAGTTGCTGCTTGGCAGCTGCACAGGTGGCAGTTATTCATTGGTCCTCTGCCACCTGACAGTCCATGAACATCTCATAAATTATAGATTGTATCGCTGAAAAGATAATATGTCAAATCTCTCTTCCTTGTGAGTTTTATGATTAGTACAAATATTACTTAAATATTTTGGGGGTAATTCTTCATGTTCTAAGCCCCAGTCTCTGAAGTATTTCTGTAGTCTGTATACTTCTCTCTGGGCTAGGCTAGAATAATTTGAATTATTTGCATAAAGGGATCTAGAAGCACTTACATGACATTAGATACAGTTAATGTCAGAGTTTGTATACAAGAGGGTTGAGAAACAGTCTGGTGTCCTACTGGGGCTTTCTCAGAGTTATTTTTGGGCATGAAGTCTGTGTTTGCCTGGGTGCTGGTGTGAGCCTGTGCTAGCTCTGTGAATTTTTGCCCCAGATGTTCCTCAGCTCAAGTAGTTTTCATTGTGTATACGCTTGTGCCATGCATGCAGCCACCTAGTTAATTCTCTTATAAAGCAGGATCTTGAGGGGCATGGTAGAGACACTTGCATAGCTGTGCAGGAGTAGGTTAGCCATGCCTGTGTTTGCTGTCTGACCACAGTTGAGGAGTGGGAAGAGCTGCACTGCTCTCCTCTGTGCTTCAGGTTTTGGCAACTCATGGAGCTAGATTTTGTCCTGGGGACTTCACTGGGGTGCTACAGGTGGCTGCAGTGTTCTGATCTTAGGACAGTGTTGGGAGCTGAAGCTGTGCTTGCCTAGTGCTGTGGTTCAGCTGATGCCACGGCTGTTGCAAGGATTTCCTTCTCTGTGGAATAATTATTATAGAACTCAAAAGAACTGAAGTACTTAGTACTTAGAAATATTAAACAAGTTATATTTCCAAAGGCAAACCAGTTTAGCGTTTAGCTTTGAAAATGCGTGCTAAGCCACGGGTCAAATGCTAGAAGTTATTGTCTTGTTTATTCAGTGTATTTAGATGACTAGTGCTTCTTTTTGTAAATAGATTTGCCTGACAACAAAGCACAAAAAGTTCCTGCCCTGGTTATTAAACTCACACCTGGAATATATATATTTTTTGCATATGACCTGTTATGTTCTTATGCAGTACTTACACACTTCTGTTTCAGTGTTGGTCTTTTTTGCTGCTTAATCTAGAAATGGCAGTAGTTTAGGTTAAACAATTCAGTATTCCTTTCATTTATCCAGAAACCATCTTTGCAGTGTTTATAATTTAGCATTGTTTTGCAAGCAAATAATGCCATTAATGTCTGAGAGTGTAACTGTGTGTAAGTGGGGAACTTGTTTCACCTCCAAACCCCAGAAGAAGCTATTCATGGAGATGATACTACAAAACAGAACCATACGGATTCCACTTGGACTGTTTGGAGTTATGAACTGTCCCATATTTAGTTCATGTTGTAAGAACAATAAATATATCCTGGTTAAAATATAACATCATTAATGATTCTGATAAGTCATTGTCACTTTAGTTACAGTATTCCAGTAGTAAATCTACTACCAATAAATCATCCCACTATATTTTATCTTCCACAAATACAGCTTTATGAGCCTTCTGTATAAAAATGCATTATATTAGACCTGAATGCCATGATCTGAACTGTATCTGAAATGATTTAACAGGTCACTGATGTCTGCATTATACGTGAAAGAACATCATACTAACTTGTTTTTAGTTTATTAAATTGCAACATGTGACTAGGTTGGGTGCTGTGGAGAGTTCTGACCTGGCACTTTTTCCATGTTCTTGTTCAGAATTTCAGTTTTCATGGTGACTGTAAACTGTGATGCTTCTGTTGTTTCTAATAAATGCCGTAATAATCATAAATAATAAAGAAATTGGTTTTCTAAGAATGATTATCTATTTTGTGTGTCAGAGGGCTCAGTCCAGCATCAGGAAATGCATACCTGCTGGTTATTTTGATCATTCAGTCTCCAATTACTTAAAACTCCATGTAGACTTAATTCTAAATGAGTACCTTCATTTTTCAAGAGTTTTTTCTCTTGGACTTTTTTTCCATCTTTGTGTTGTGATCTGATTATGTGTGCCATAGTATCTACTTTTGTTTAGTATATCTCCAACGGTTGACCAAAAGGGGGTGCTAATAGATCAAACAGTCAGATGTGTTGCATGAAGAGGTTAAGGAGTCT
>PPHD01004219.1:1400-17880 GCA_002909625.1 Bambusicola thoracicus | reverse complement strand
TTTTTTTTTTTTTTTTTTTCCTGCCATGAATTCAGTCTCAACTCCTAGGTTAGTTCAGGTAAATATAAGTTTTTGTATATAGTTGTTGTATAACATGCCAGTAAGTGTTGCTCTCTGTGGAAGGCAAACTCATGCCTTCTGAATATGGCTGCTTGTCACCTTCTGCTAGGCTTGTAGGCATTCCTTTTGAGATTTCCAGAGCCTCTGTGGCTGGCATCCCCTTCCACAAGACTTACACATGCGTGGTTAAATATACAGATCATATAGGTGTTAAATACTGGTTGTTAGCAGACTCTTAAGAACTTCATGTTTGATAATTTTAAAAAGTTGACTACAGATATCCAAAATTACTAAGGTAGATGTTTAAGCCAAATAACTTAATTTCCTGTATCCAAATATTACAGAAAATTTCTGTGCTCAACTGTTTGGTTTCTCCAGTTCAACAGAACTGGTTAATGGTATCAGCAGAGCTGGGGCCTCTACTGTCAGAAATGGAAGAAGAGACGTATGTCCACGGAAGCAAGGCACTCTGTTGTTTCCTTGTTATATACTAGTGTAGGATAGTCAAGAGGCTATAAACTTCTGTTATGTGCTGTACTGAGGACTGAAGCGTTTCAAATGCCTTCATAATGGGCCCTTCCATTTGTCTAGCAGGGTTACAGAGTCTATTTGTGACTTTCCTGACTGTAGAAGGGGAGTACCCTCTTCCCATAGAAGATATCTGGGTGGATTTTCTTCTTTTCTTCTTTTCTGGTCATGGTTTTTCCAAAATAAGCAAAACTTACTGAATTCTTTGAAGTCTACAAATACAGGGTTTCAGTTGTATTCATCATTAATACATTCAGTGATACTGAGCTGATGGGAGAGTATTTTTTTTTTTACAAATATTTACCAAGATGACAGTGTAGAGTACCCTTTGCCAGCTTTCTATTCTTCTCTCTCTGTTCAGTATAGAATAACTTCAAATTTACTGTGAGATTCTAAAATAACAAGTTGTAACTGTGCCAGTTTGGATGTAATGTTCATGTCTATAATGCCTCTCCAAAGGACTGTATGTTAGGGAAGAAAAAGTGACCCTACCTGTTCAAAAATGGGTCTTAACACCAAAACCCAGAAATGTAATTGAAGTGTGTTGTTTTATAGCAGATCTTAAAGTAAACTTCATGCTGAGCTAGGCCATGATTATGCTAAAGACAGAATTGTATTATAGTTATATTTTAAGTGAAATGCAGACATTAGTATAGTGAAATGGTCATAAGTGATAGAAATGATCAAATGATGATAGTGTGAAACAATTATACAGGATCTTGTACATGTAATTTAAGGAATTTAAATGCCCAATGCATTTGGGAAGGAAAGGGACTTTTGTTGTTGCAAACCAAATGATATTTTAAGTGGTGATGTTCTCTCTAGGCAAAAGGACCTGCTCCAGGTTCATGCCAAGTTGGCTGTGTTTGTGGAAAGACAGAGATAACTCTGTTTGTCAGTGTTCAAAGAACAAAACAGGTATCTTCCATTAATGCAGTAACTATATTTAAGAGAGGAAATGTCCTTGAGGAGAAGGAGTTGGTGCCAGATGCATCTCCAGCAGCCACAGCCAGGCCTCCTTGTTGGCAGAAATAAAGCCTTCTTAGAGACTAGAAGAACTTGTGTAAGGTTTCCTACAGTCCAAGAAGCTGCAGAGTTGATTAGCCTCATACTGAGCGTGTGGGAAAGTACCAGGAAGATCAGAGAGGACATGAGTGACTTTTTAATAAACCTTAATTTTACTTTTGTCTAAGTCACTTTGAGTTTTTTGTTCGTTTGTTTTAAAAGGCTAACTATTCCAATAAGCCCCAGCTTTTGCATTTAAAGCTTATTTGTTCATCAGTAGGGAACTCACAGTAAGAAAAATGCTTACGCAAATCCACAGCGGAGCTTTGGCCAGCTTGGAGTCTCATCTCACTTTGTTTGGTAGATAGTAAGTGTGAAGGAAGTCTGTCTGATCTGTATTCTGGATGGGAGATTAATGAACCTGGAAGACAGAAAGCTTGATTGTTACTAGCTGTTATGTCTCGAACTCTGTAGAGTTTCTGAACTTTAGAATTAAAATACTAATATATTTATTTAAAACATTCTGTGTACAGTAATTTTAAATCAGATCTTAGTTCTCTGTGGAACAGGGTGAGAAATGGGGCTTTCTCCTCTTGTGACGTCAACCTGAGATTTTTGGCCAGGGGAAAAAGAAAGCCTAAGCAGCTGAAAAAGGCAAAATGCAATAACCTTAAGCCATGTGGCTTAGAAGGAAAAGAAGTGAAAAGAAAGAAAAGGTGAGAAGAAAGAATCATAAGAAGGTGGAATAATAAAAAGTATGTTTTATACGTCTGCAATTTGGTCTGTCAGAGAAGCCATCTAAAGGTTCAGGGTGTATGTGGGCAGAGTCAAGTATTAATTGGGAATCTTGTGAGAATTGCTTTATTCTTGGGGACAGAATAAAATTTGAGATGGAGCAGTCACTTAAGGTATTTAGATCATATATTCAATAAATGTAAGGGTTAAGTAAGTGTTGTCAAGACTGTATGACTGATTTGTGAGGGCAAATGTGTTTAATGCTATGATACAATTGTGGGAGTTTCAGAAGAGGGTTATGGGAAAGAGGTTTCCTTCCTCAGTTTAGTGTCTGGCATAAGGGAAACGGAGTGAGGAAACTTGGTGAAAATTAAGTAAGTTCTCTGGGAAACAGTAACACTTTTTTAACTTTTAAATGGTAATAGTTCAGTTTGCATTATATTTTCAAGTAGCTGATATTTCTAGTCTGTAGGATACTTTCCTGTGTGAGTTGAAACAAATGGTAGTACCAAGAGTCTGTCATTTTTGAAGGAAACTCGGTGTTTTATGTATTCTTATACAGAGTTCTCTGTAAACTTATGCTTCAATTTATTTGTCTGTCCAAATACCTGTTTTCAAACAGTTTTCAATTACAAAGTTCTTGAAGAAAATTTCACCTCCCTTTAGTCCAGACCTGAGCAGACGGCTGCATATTGAAGGGAAGAAGGTTACTAATTCCAGGGGCAGGTGAGCTTTTTCTGAAGTGGTGAAAAGGAGCAAAAATTGACTTAAGTTAGCAAAAACTGTCTATCTGCCTTTGAAGAAGGGAGCTAAAACATCGTGGAGAGCTGTAAGGTGGGATGCCTTCCAATTTATCCCATCTGACAGAGACACCTTGTGCAAAAAACATTAACTTATCCTGTGTGCAGTGTAGTGGCATCTCAGAGAAAGATTCTGCCCACTTCTAATCTGATGGGATTTTTACAAATATGTGTTTTTCCCTCTCAATTTTAATGGTAGAAATTCTTATTTTTTTTCTGCAAAGGCAGAAATTTCCAAAATGAGCAGTCACCTGAGTCAAATGTATGTCAGATGGCATAATCTGAGTGGAAGTAGTTTTGGAAGGGCATTGCATTTATGCTTTTTAGAGCTGCTAAATGGTTTTTCATATTAAAAAGCTGGCTCAAACTCAATTTGAAATTTTGTTCAAATTGCATTTATATTACAAAGAAAATGTGTGATTCTGATCACCCTAATTACTCCAATCCTGGCAAACTCAAACCTTTCACGTCTTCCTCAGACCTTTTCATAGAGTAAGGAAAAGCTTCCAGATTTATATCACATTTTTTTCTCTGCTGTTCTCTACAGTTTGATTGTATGATCTAATATCTTTCTTTGGCCATATATTACGTAATAGAGTGAACACCGTATCATTGTGGGATGCCATTTTGGTACTAAAATTCCTGAGGAGATAAACTTTTTTTCCCCATCACAATGTTTTGCTTTGGCTAAAGTTGGAAATAATGTGCTTTTCAGCTGCTTCCTTCTGGAAGTCAAGTGTTGTGCTCCTGTTTTAGGGTAAATTCTTGGTTGCATCTAGAAGCATCTTTATAGCATGCTTCAGTATTACTCTATCCTTATTTATGACTTACTTGTTTGATATGTGCAAACTTAAAAAGAAACGAGAGTTGTGTTAAGCCAGAAGTTCTCTGGAACAGAGATTTTGAGGTAACAGTAGCTATCATCTGCGTGTGAAATTCTTGCATTCCTTGGCTTCCTCAAAAGCTTTGTGTTGTTCTTCTGAGTACCCTTAGAGGCATTTTTTGTCATTTCAAATGCATGTGTTTGTCCATATCACAAAGTTGTGTGATTCTTTACGCTTTATTTGTTGAGTTTAATTTTCATGACTTAAAAGACTTTTTGTTGTCGTTACTGGAAAATTAAAGGTAATTTAGTAGCGTGTATTCTATGTTAGGTGTATATATATATTGGTGGGAATCTGCATTTGAAATATTACTGAACTGAGCTTTGACCCAATTACTTTGTTTTATAATATTATTGAGACTTCTTATAGTCACTAATTTCAAATTCCTTTCTAGTGTAAGTTTTGCCTCCTCAAAACGTTGCCGTGCCAATATTGTCTGAAAATTGAATGCTCATTTAGTTAACATTCTACATCCAGTGCAGCTATTCTCCTCTGTGTAGCATTGTAGTGTTTGTTTCCACACGGTTGTTTTCATATCTTCAAATGTGGCACTGAAGGCTATGGTTCAGTGATGGGACTTTGTATGTCAGGTTGCTGATTGGACTTCATTATCTTGAAGGTCTTTTCCAACCTGGATCGTTCTGTGAATCTACGAAATGCACTGTCACCAGAATCCACAAAAACTGGAGAAAGGTTTAAAACTGGAAGATATGAGTAGGTGCATACATCACTGGGACTCTATCCTTAGCTACAGCTTCCATGTTCTCATGTCTTACTAATATGCTTTGTAAGGTACACTGTTGTAATTCTACAGGTTTTGAATGACTGCATGCTAGTTATCCCAGCATCCCTTCTAAATGTTGTCTGTTCAGTAGTTATGGTATAGTTGGATGTGGGGATTATTTTTGTGTTACGGATTATCTGAGAGTCTTGGAATTCTGATTAAAAAGCAGTTCCATTTTTTAAGACGATTGTGGATGGTTTCCTCAAAAGATAGTAGTGTTAAATCACTGGAAGTACAGTTGTAAGCATCCCAAAGGCAAAATCTAAAAGTTCTCTTGCATCTGCAAGTATGTCTGGCTTCCCAAGTTGAGTAATCTTTTGAAGAACAGTTGAAACTTAAGTGGCTTAGCCCATGGTTAGTTGTTTGTATTCCTGCACTTTTGTGCCTCATTTGTTTAAAATGACCTTAATTAAACGTGAAGCACACTACTAGCTCAGAGAATTGTGCTTTCTGGCTTGCTTCACTTGCTGTTGCACTGTTTTGCCAAAAGATGATTTGCACTCAAAAGGCCCGATCCTGACATCAGTGACATAATGCAAAATAACAGCAAATTCTGTTTCTTAATTCAGTGACGTGGGATTGGATTGCATGTTTCCATCTGTACCTTGCAGGTTTAGCAGTTATGCAGAAAGATTAATCATATTTCCTGGAAGCTAATAAGTTAGCCTGTACTGATTTAGGAATGCAGCAAAATGGTTGTGAACTTTGCCTACTCAAATACAGAAAATTTTGTTTGAATTATTAGCCCAGAGTTTTTGTTCTGTTTGTTGATTTTTCTTTTTTTCTTTAAAAAAAAAAAAAAGTTAATGTTCTGGTTTGAAGTGTAGAACTGGAGCTTTCCCATTACAAATAGGTTTAGGATTTTTTTCTTCTGATGCCATCATTTTAAGGATCAGAGTTCCAGAATACTTGCAACAGCCTTGTATTTTTCTGTCTGTTCGTGACAAACCAGCTACTGTACATTCATATAGAGCAGTACAGTCCTTGCCACTGGCAGTCTCTCTGTGACAGAGAGCCTGTAGGCTGACATAAAGTGCAGCCTGTTGTGAACTGCTAAGTGGGAGTCTGCCAAAAACTCAGCAGACAGAACTAATTGGGGAGAAAAAGGATTTTTGTGCCCTCATCTCTCCCTCTTCAATTTTTTTTACAAGACGGATATTGTTAAAGTAACTTGTTTATGTAAGATTTGTCTGCCTCTATTTTCTCATTGCATGAATCATTTTTTAACTTCAAGTCTTGCACCGCAGGTCACTGAGCACTTCCACATGGCGGCTGGCACAGGACCAAACTCGAGACACGCAACTCATCACAGTTGATGAAAAATTGGTAAGGGTTTTCTACTGCGTACTGCTATGATACAGCCTTCGGGGTTATTTCTTCACAATAGGCATTCAGTATGGTATTCTACACTCTTCTAGGAAAGCCATACAAATGTGAACTACAAAGCAAAAATCCTTCATACATTTTTTAAAAGGCAGCATTAGTAAAACAAGTATGTGAAGGAAATATGGCATTCCAAGTATTAAGCAATATAAAGTGATGAGTACCTTGTTTATTATTACATTGTGGTCAGGGATCAGTATGAGCTGTAATTTATAACAAGTTTTATGTTTTTGAAATCTGAGTATTCTTCTGTGTAGTGGAATCATACAGAATTTGCCAGCTTCCTAAAATTATCTTCATTAGGACCCATATTACAAAATAGTGTGCATAAAGAGGCATGCAAGGTTATTGTTACTATGTACATATACTCTAGCTTTTGAATATGCATGAAGGTTGGATTACAACTAGGAACAAACGCATAACATTCTTCTGCTAATCAGTAGCAGATCAGAAATTTGGCAATCTTTTCTTGTAAGTTCTTCCATAATGTGTGGTCTGTTACTCTAGATGGAACCTGACACTTATGTTTACATTATTCAATAGTATAATTTTTGTAAGACTTCTGGAGGGAATGCGTCACAGCAGAAGCATGCTTTTCATTGGTTTTCATATCACTTTTGAATCTTCAGGGGAAAAAAAAATCCCACCATATATACCAGACAGTTCATATTGTATCTGCTTGCTTGTAATCCTGAAGCTATGTTAACTACTTTCAAACAAGAAGAAATGTTCGGGATTTGTGTTTTTAAATGGAACATTTGTACGGATAACTAACTGTACATTGAGACAGCTGAAGGTAACAGATCATTAGAAAAAGAATCCACGTGGTTTGACAACTATAGAGGACTTTTATTTCTCATAGTTTGTAGTTTACATTTAGCAAGAATACATTTTTTCCTGTCTGTAAATACCTTTTTTTTTTTTGTAGTTTTTTTTCTTTCTGTATTTAAATTTTTTTAACATCATTCTAGGTTCAAAAGTAAGGGAAAAAATACTTCATTTTAGTAAGAATGGTTATGTTGCTGATCTTATTGCATAACTTGGGTTTCAGGAAGTTTCATTTAATGTACAGGAGTTCATGAGTCACTATGTAAATAAGATGCACCACGTCAATAGACCTACATTTCCCTAAACATATTATAAATTAAATTTGATTATTGTAACGCTGTTCTTTAATGTATAAAAAAATCTAAGTAGAATATTTATAATACCTGAATTTACACCATCAGATTTCCCTGTTGTTGCCTCCAATGATGAATACATCAGTCTGAAAGAGACTGCAGTGCAAAGGCAGACCCACAAAATAGATACTCTTTTATCTTCCATTTTGTAGTTAAGTGTGCGTTATCCTAAGTTAGGGTTTTGCATTACCTTGTCTGCCTAGCAATGAAAGTTTATCCTTACAGTTGAGTTAAAGTGATACTACTTTGAAATGCAACTGTTCTGTTCTCTCAGTATTAGTGCAAACGAATTGTGAATGTCGTGGTTGTTTCTAACATCTCTGTGTGTTCTTACTGAGTTGAAGGCACTCATAGTCATTGGGATGTTTTTGAGGTCTCATGTTAGTAGCCACTGGATCATTTTCTTCAAGTCGATTGTAGAAGCATGTAAACTAAATGGTCCTTTAATCCTCAGCTATTTTGAATATTACATTAAATGTCAGATTGAAGAGTATTTTCCTGTAATAATTTGCACAGAAGTGCACATTCTAGGTGCACAGATATTTTCCTCCAGATTCTTGGGCCTGAAAAAAAATAATATCAAATTAGAGTAAAATTTCTGAAGTTTCATTTGAATATTTAGATAAATTTTTGTAGAATTATTCCTAGTTCCATAAAATGTCCAATAATTGATATTAGTAAGCAGAATGATCTATCCTATTAGAAAGGAGGGCCTTCACAAAGAGGTTTAATGTGGTTTTCAACCTTTTTTGGGATTTTCAGAATTTCTCTAGATGTGTGTTAAACCTTGTGGATAAATAGAGTGCTGTATTGATATATTTTAGGTTTTTGCAGCATATTTCCGAATTGTAAGTAACAATACATTACAGGTAATTTAATAGGTAATTTTTTAAATGACATTGCAAGGTATAATAAAACTACTGTTTCTCTGCCAGTTGTGATTAAACAGTATTCCAGAAGTCAATACTTAACATTTAATTTTAAAAAGCCCTCCTTTTTCTTACTGCCAGATACAGGCATCTATAGTTGGAAGTCATTAAATTCTATTTTGATGAATTTGTTGGCCTTTTTGTATAGATTTGTATACATATTTTAAGTCTGACATCACCTTATGGGTAGTTTTTGTATGTATCAGGAAGAAGATGCAGGAATGGGCAAAAAATGTGATATTGTTCTCCATTTGCTGTATTCTTTCTGTAACTCATATTTGGAAACTGATCTCTGTGAGTTGATGATTACAAGTCTAAGATAGAGTAACACTGTGACTCTTACAGACTTCTAATACTTGTTGTAATTAAATCCATTTTCAGTACTTTTGTGGACTTCATATTCCTACATGAGCATAGGCTTAACTGGAACGTGATTGACAGGGATTCCTTTGAATTAGCTAGAATCTGTTTGAATCCAAAAAGAACAAAATATTCCTTGTCTTGGAAAACAGAAATGAAATAGAAGGGGGAAAAGTGTTGTAACATAAGCAGCAGCGAGTTGCCATCTTCCTGCAGTTCATCATGCATTGAATATGATAGAAAAATTAGTTCTATTGAAATAGTGAAAAATGAATGTGAAATAAGTACAGGATTATCAATATTAGAAAAAAAAGTGGGATCGTCAATGCTATCTGCTCGCTTATGTAGAATATATTCAAAAAGCAGTATCTTTGTCTGAATTATTGGTCGTTTTCTGTGAGTGTTGGTGAAGAGCTAAATCCAAATAGCGTAATACAAATTGAACAAAGCTAAACAAAAATACAGTTCTTGCATCATATTTTGAATCTCTGGCCACCAATTAGGTCATATTCCAAGAGTTTGGACAAATAGCTGGGTGAAAAGTAGTCTCTCAAGACCCTGCTTGCGTTAGGAAATATGGGCTAAAGAGGACAAAGGCTGTTGGCAGTAAATCTCCCTCAGGTAGTGTTCTGAAAATTTTAACTGTTTGCATGTATTAAGTAACTTGATTTCCATATTCATTATATCAGGCTTTGGTGGTTTTGCTTAAAATGGATTTCAGGATTGCAAAAAAACAATAATTAATTTTTTTGTTTATTTGTGATTTCATATTCAGTCAAATACATTACCTATGAATTTTCAAATAGAATGTATATAGTTACTATAAGAAATTTGATCATGTCTCTTTACCAGAATTTTACAAGACCTCCCTTACCAGAGAGAAGTACCTTTCACTTCACAATCATACCTTTTTCCTGTCATCGCTTTTTGCCAGTACATACGTTTGTGAACAAAAGTTGTCAAGAGTGAAGTACAGAAAAGAGAAAAATTTCATGAAAAGTCTCTCAGAAAACCATGACAACTGAACATCTTGAGAACTCACAAAGTATTGCAACCACTTTCATCAAAACAGTCTGATGGATTAGTTTCACAACAAGGTCAAATACCTAGTTATATGGTTTTGTTGCTCTCTTTCTTATGTTTGAAAAAAAAACATCAAAAATTAAAATAAATTTTGTAACTCTATGTACATTAACTATATTATATATTTTATGAGGGCTGTTCTGAAGGTAATGCCTCCTATTTTAGGATGTTGGCCCACAACATCTGAGACAGGTGGTAGTGGTATAGCAATAGGGACTGAACCTTCCCACCAGTATTCCAGTACGTTTTGCTGTTGTGCAACTAATGACAGCAGAAGAGCAATCTGATAGAACAGTGTCTGACAGGGAATTGCATGTGAAGCAAAGTTGTGTCTCTGAACTCCTCCATGTGGAAAAAAATGGCACCCACTGACATTCATTGACACTTGCTGACTGTTGATGGAGACCAAATAGTGGATGTGAGAACAGTGAGGCAGTGGGTGCTGCGTTTCGGCAGTGGTGACAGTGGATCACCTCCACTGGTGCAGATTTTTTCAGTTCAACATGCAGGCTTTTATTCTTTGATAGCTAAAATGCATAGCTAATGATGGTGTTGGTGTTGAAAAAACAGTGTTTTGTATCTAAGAATTTGTTCTACCCAATAGTGTTATTGTGCTCTTTGTATTTTTTGTTTCTATGGAAATAAACAGGAGGCATTACTTTTGGAATGACCCACATGTATGTGACCCAGGACAATTCCTCTTCACTCAGTTGCCCAGACAACCCAAAAATTGGACACCCACAGCCTAGACACTTCTGTGAAACCTGGTGTCAGCAATTGTATGTGCCATACCAAATTGCCCCCTAATATATACCACTAAATGGACTTTTCTGTAGTGGTCAAGTGATGCCAATATTGGAACAATATTTCAAAATTAGAACTTGCAGAAGATAATCTTTGCATCTCAATAGCAGCATAAATATGCTGTGGCTCTAAACAAAAATGAAAGCAAAGTCCAGTTGAGGAATTTGGTTACTTGGGAGATTCTAGAAATATTGTGGAACAGTAGTTAAGGATCAGCTGTTAGTTCTGGCCACGTTACAGATGTTTATATTTTGTATAAAGCCAAGATGAGATAGAATGGATTGCTGCACAGAGCATTCAAAAAGAGTTCTATTGAGTGCAATTGAAATGGTACAAAAGTATTTATGCAGCATGGCATGAATATATAGGGACAGGTTGTGTTACAGGCATGACAGGCTAATGGCAGTAATGCAATTGACACTTCAGCTGCTGTCCTAAAATTATTTTTTTCTGTACTGTGAATTTTTTCAGCAGTGGTTCAGATGTCTTGTTACGGAAGATCAGTAGAGAGAGAGCCGGTTTCCTTCTCATTGCAGACAGACTTCTACATAACTGTTGTTGAAGATACATTTTGTATATGTTAAATTTGGTGCAGAAAATACTCACTTTTTCAGGGTTGAGTTCATACTTTTCAGACTGTGTTCAAGAGTGTAGTCAGTGCTGCATACTGCAGCAGCCTAGGCCAAAACTGATTAATAACTGTTGTGAAATGGGAATCAGGAGTCTTAGTAGCTTCCTTCTTGCTGTCCATGGGTAACAAACAAGCGGTGTCTGTTGTGTTTACTATGAGATAGTACAGGAGCAGCAGTGTAACAGTAGTATTCTCAGAACACAAGCCTCTTTGGGGGAAGAAAGTATGCATGGACATTCACTAACCAATCGCAGAAATAGTTTAGTTCAGTTTTTTTCTGGAAGACTGCATTATTAGCAATCGTGATGCAGTGTTTTCAGGATAAAGCCATGTTGTACACCTTCATCCAAGTCCCAGTGTTGTTTGAGGCATGGAAAGCAGTGAAATTTCACATTCTGAGTTTGAATGGTGATGTGTGGACTTGCATGTATCTTACAATAAACAGAGATAATACTGCAGCTCAAAATAAAATATACAGATAAGTGAAAAATAGCCTGGAATGATGAAACTTCATCACATATCAGTCTGATAGTCTACAGTGCTGTGAAATAAAGGACGTAGAAAATAAAACCTTAGCATGCTTTGCAAAGTGTGATCATTCTTAACAGCCTTTCCCAAGAACCAAGAGTATATGCTGTGCTTTACTCTGAAAAACAATGCAGTAACGTGTTGTAAAATTACGTGCGAGACAGTGTGACATTTGAGGACTGCTTATAGGAGCTGTTTTTGCAACTCTGTGAAGAGAAATAGTTGGCAAAGTATGCATTTATTAAAGACAGGCTTACTATATTTTCTTTCCTTGAAACTACTATTCAGCCAAGAATTCTCCAAGCATTACCACTGTGTTAGTTAATAAGTATATGGTAGATGTTCTGTTTTTTTTGTTTGTTTCTTTTTATATATATACTGTTAACCCCTTACAGGTTATTCCTTAAGGGTGAGTTCAAGCTGTTCCTAAAGCGTTTTAATAGGATAAAAGAATTTAGAATAATCTTTTCTTCATTTAATCTACTCTAACTGCAGTATTTATTCAACTGGTTACCATAAAGAATTGAGTTTAGGACAGCATTCCTCCTTAGGTGAGGAATGTAGCTTAGAGAATTTTGTGTGCCTTGTATGTATGGCTCTGTGATGCAGCAAAGTTTTATTCAAAGAATAGGTACCTTGATGGCAGTCTCTGTGGATTTCAGGTGGAGATACCACTATTATTACGCTTTTCCTCTTCTCCTTTTCCCCCTAAACTTCTTTCTTGTAGGTTGTATTCCTTCTGTTTGTTTTTTTTCTCCAATTAGATCAACAGCTTCCATTAAGTTGCATTCCGGGAGTATTTTAGAAGTAATGCATTTTTTCTATACAAGTGAAATATTCAGGAGAAGGCTAAATGTTCACGGATAAAAATACAGATGCATCTGCTTGAATTACAAATATTTAATTAAAGTCTGGGCTTGCATTGAATTAAATATACAAACACTTCTAACTCTTTTTATAGTTACTGTTAGTTTGTGTGTGTAAGATCTTTATTGCAAAACATCATCTTTAAAAACATTGCTTTTCTTTTTCTTTCTTCTTTTTTTATTTTTTTCTCAGTGAAGACTAACAATGTTACTCTGGGGAGGAAAAAAAACCTTGGATGTCAAGCTGTTGATATGACACTTAATATTTAAAGGTTTTAATAGTTCTGAGTAAATCCTTCTCATTTCATGTACACCATAGTGGTTTACCAGAGTAATGTGTTTTTTTCTAAACATAGGTAGTATAATTAACTTGGCAGTTTCTTTTGTAGTTTTGTCTGGTAGTTGCATTTGGAGTGCTGTACAAGCTCAGGTTTGTATAGCTACAGATAATCTAGCTATATACACATTTTCAGCACTGCTAGTTCACTATGTTTTGCTGTTTGGCAATTAAATCCTTCTTCCATTGGAATATTCTAGCTCACTTCAGTCTATACTGCTTGCTGCAACTCCCTTGTTAAGCAGTTACAGTTTGATCAAGATTGCAGTGGTTTAGAAAACCTGGCTGGCTAGATACCAATAGACAGCTTTCTGTAAAAATGTCTGCAGGCAATGGTTTACTACCTTAGATGAAGAAAGTTCCTATGCCTTTAAGCAGTTAGAGAAGCTACGGAAATTCTAACCAATTTACTGTCTTTTAAGAGCAATAAATTCTGCTAATTGAGTAAACTGCAGCTTGATTTTTTTTTTCATTTTAGATAACTATATTTTGCAGATAGCCCAGAACTTAGTGTAAAGTGATCCACTGTTCTAACAATCTGCTGCAATTGCATCCTCATCCCAATATAGATATACTTCTTTTTAGAATAGGGCAAATGATTTGTGTTTCTTCCTCTGAGTGCCTTTTCTTTGGGTGCGTGGTAGTGCTATCTCTGCTGGGTATTGAAAGGAGGAGTGTCTGAGATTGAAGTTACACAACCTTCTTACATCTCGAGTGTCTGTTTTGTCTGGACTTCCTTCGTGCAGCATTCTTGTGCAGAAATGTCAGGGCTTTAGTCTGGGAGCACTGGGTCAAAGAATATCTCTCTTTGAAGGGTATGCAGGAGGTTTTTTTTGTTTCATTACATAGTATTTTATTTTCTATCAAAGAATACTCATTCTGAAGGACTTGCTACAATGGCTGTTCAGAACAAATTAAAGGAGTATCGTTGTGCCATGTTTAGTTTGTCTGATTTCCAACAGGTTATTCAACTTGCAAATGCATGTTTGGTTTTCTAAGTCCAGATTTGTAAGCAGTGTTTCTAATCTGCTAGTAAGAACAAAGCTGTTGATATAGTCTAGTAATCAAGAGGCGTAAAGCAGTAACTTCATTTTCAGAGCTGTTTTGTTAAGTAGTTTTGCTCTTCAGAGACTAGGTCATATTTTCATGTTCCCACAGACAGTGCCATTGCTCCTAACTTGTCTAGAATACTTAAATAGTAACCCCTGTTATGAAATATTTTGGTAGATAACAGGAATTCTTTTTGTCTTGCGAGGAATAGCAAGTAAACAAGTCCTTGCAGTGCCATTGTTTTTCTGTTCACTAAAATGTCTCCTGCATTTATGTAGTAAATCCAAGTTTCTGTAGATAAGACACAAGTCCTGCTTACTATCTATGGAAATCCTGCTTGCAGACTTGAAAGCTGTTTCTAGTTGTGAAGTTCTAGCTGAAATGCTTTATTAAGAAAGAAAAAAGAAAGCTTTCCGTCTGGAAGGGAAAACTGCATCCCTGTAATTGCATGGGAATGCTAGAGCATTTGAGCAGGAGCAGGAGAGGTGCAGGCATGCTGCATTAGAGTTTGGTGCTTCTTCAGTACATATTTCTACTCAGATGATCAATAATGAAATGTAAAGAGATGGTCTTCCAATTCTAGACAGCTTGTTAAGGGCCTTTGAACTACTTTACAGCTGCTTTCTCAAATTATGAATGTTAAACTGTGAGTGAGGACGTGGACCATAGAGATAGGATCTAATGTTCAGACTACAGTTTTTTTAGTTCATGTTTTGTGAAGCACTGTAGGGAAGTTGCTCGGTTTTGACATACTCAATTCTGTCCATTCCATAATGCCCATTTGTTTGCTTTTTGTGCAAAAGAACACCTTTGCTTGATGAGCAAATAACTGAATCCTGTTATTTATTAGCCTGAAGATTGGGTTAAGAAATGAGAAGAACGTGAGTTATAAGGAATTTCTACCAAGTGCTGGCTAACAAAGCACTGACAAAGACATGCAGAATTAATAGTGTATCTTTATTTTTAGATACTATGCTGCAAATGTTGACAATTAAGAATATGATGAGTAATTCCAATTGCCAACTCATGAAGAAGTGGACAGTTTTTCTTTGCAGACTTGTCTTGGATGTATACTCATGTAAAAAACGTACAAAAGCATGTTTTTCAGTGCAAGCCAGAATCATTATTATCAATCATGTATTTGAAAGTTTTCATTGAGTAACATGTTAACTGGACAGAACCTTTTTAAAGATAGAGTGTAGTCAGCACTCATATTTTATTCTTTATTGTTCTGTTTTTTATTTTTTCTTAAGGGAACACATTTTTGCCACCATGCCAGTTCCATTCAAAAGCATTCTTGGGTCAACTATGGCTGTCTGATAAGTCAGAGATTGAATATCATCTTCTGTAATGCCTGTTTCAAAAAAATAAAAATCTTACTGTTTTATCACTGTTCAGTAAACATAATTGCACATTGTATTCTCCTTTGATTATTTTTTTTTCTCCTCACAGTAATAGAATGCTTAAAAGAAAGCTGTAGTGTATCAAAATGAATCACTGAATTTGAATACCAGGCTTTTTATCTTAATGACAGGTTTTGGTATTATATTAGAAGATAGAAGACCATGATTCTCTGCCCTGTAAGTAACCTTAAAGGCTAAGACCTACAGGCCTGTGCACAAATTACAACAAACTTCTAGACAGAGCAGTCGAAAAAAAGAGCTTGTAAAATAACAGTAACACATACTATTTATGATCCTGCTTTTTACAGCGATGTTGTAGAATGCTTGCATTTTAACCACACAGGTAAATTTAAAGAAACAGCCTTTGTCCAGTGGTATTCAGCCACTTATTTATGGATTATGATTAAACAGTTGAAGCCCCATGAACCCACCAGGAAATAATGAATCTGTTACTGTTCGAAAAGATCTTTCTAAAACACATCGAAGGCTTAAAAGCTGTGTGCACTAATTAACAAAATATAGCGAACATTTAAGCTGTTAATAGCCGCAGCATCCCTGATGCATAGACCTTCCTATGGTAGCACTGCATAACAGTTCTCTATTGTGCATCTCTTTAACGAGGGTAACTGTGTCCCTTCTTTTCTTGCTTCACTACCTGCTGTGTATGGAAATTGTGTACACTATTTAGCACCGGCTTTCAACTTCTGAAGTCCATGCATATTACATAGAAGCATTACATCTTGCATTAGGGTAAGGAACAGCTTTTAACAGGTCTGGCTTCCTTCTAACTTCTTAAATGCAACTTCTCAAAGCATGCACAAACAAAGGATCTCGCTCTGAATTTGCATTTCTTGATTGGGGATTTGCTTTCTGTTTTTCTCCCCCCGTGTCTCAAACCACTAGTTACTTTGTGACAAAGATCACAGAAATCACTTTAATTATAAAGAAGGTGTAAAGAAAAGAGAACATGCATCACAATGGAAGCAGGCATTGGCTTACATGAACTCAGGATTTCTGGATATTGTTGTTAGTAGCAGACTGTGCACTACTGTGACAGTATTGTCAGATTAAATTTTAAAACAGTTCTTTTTGCTTCCTCCATGCAAACCTTTGATGAATATCTTTTTTT